>JAQZBX010001688.1:22294-79862 GCA_029593785.1 Cabassous unicinctus | reverse complement strand
AATATGTTGAACTATCCCTCATTTTTGAATGCTGGTTTTGCTGGATAGAGAATTCTTTCTGGAAGTTTTTTTATGTTAGCACCTTAACTATGTCACTCCACTGCCTTCTTGCCTCCATGGTTCCAGATGACAAATCAACACTTAATCTTATCGAGCTTCCCTTTTATGTGATGGATTTATTTTCCCTTGCTGTTTTCAGTTTTCTCTCTTTGTCTTGGGCATAGAACAATTTGACAAGTATATGTTTTGGGGTAGGCCTGTTAAGATTTATACTGTTTGGGGTGTGCTGCACTTCCTGGACATGTACGTCCATGTCCCTCAATAGTGTTGGGAAATTTTCAGTCATTATTTCCTCTAACACTCCTTCTGCTCCCTTTTCCTTCTCTTCTCCCTCTGGGATGCCTATGATGTGTATGTTTGTGAGTTTCATGTTGTCATTCATGTCCCTGAGTCTCTGCTGAATTTTTTCTGTCTTTTTATTCATCTGCTCCACTACCTGTCTGATTTCAGATGTACTGTCTTCCACATTTCTGATTCCTTCCTCTGCCTGTTCAAATCTGCTTTTATGTGCTTCCAGTGTATTTTTTATTTCTTGCATTGTGCCATTCATCACCACCATATCCATTATCTTTTTAGGTATGTTTACAATTTCTTTGGTATGTTCTCCCTGTGTCTTTTTAATATCCTTACTCTCTTTCTTCACTTCATTAAGTTGATTCATGATATTTGTTTGGACATCTTTGATTAGTTGTTCCATGTTCTGCATCTCTTCCTGTTTTTTAGTTTGTTCATTAGACTGGGCCATGTCTTCCTGTTTCTTAGTATGACTTGTAATTTTTTGTCGGTGTCTAGGCATCTGTTTATCTTGATGGGTTTATTCAGTTGGTTAGCTTCTCTTTCTACTCTAGAATTTTATTTTGTTGTTTTTGAGTGTTGTAAGGTTCACTTTGATACTTTGTTCTTATTCTATTTCCTTGATGTTGTCTATGTTCCCTCGGGGGAGAAAAATTAGAACCAAAGTAAAGGAAAGAGATAAGAAATGAAAAGAATAGTAGTAGTAAACAATAAAAGGTAGAAGAGAAGCTGTACAAGACTTAGTAAAATAAATAATTAACATGAGTAAAAAATCATAAGTATAGAGGAATAAGATTTAAAAAGTGGAATAGAAAAAATGAAATGAGAAACAAAATAGAGAAAAATATGTAGAATGAATTAAAAGACTGGAATGATGAGAAGAGAAGAAAAGTAAAAAGAAAAAAAAAGAATTAGTGAAAAAATAAGGAAAGAAAACAGAAAAAAGAGTGTGAGAGAGAAATAAAAATTTTTAAAAATTGAAGACCAAACAAAAAAAGGTGGGATGAATGAAAAACAATAGAAAACAGAAGATGAAAAATGAAGGGAAGAAAAGAAACAACATAGGTAGAAAAAATCAGTAAACGGGAAAAAGGGGGGGCGGGCACAACAAACAAGAAACAAAACAGCAGCAGCAGCAACTACAAGAAAAATCAGCCAAAGAAAAACAGTCTTCCCTTTAGGCCCCTACAGAGCTTCTCAGGCTGCTGTTGTTTATTAGTCAATCACCCTGCAGCCTGCCCTCTGCAGGTGATGTACCGGGTTTTAGCAATTAAAATTTTTAAAATTAAAATAAAATAAAGGAACTTTTAAAAAAAAATAACAGATCCAAGAAAGCCTAAAACAAAAAGAATGTCTAAATGTTCCCTGTTGTGAAGTATAAGCTGGATGCCTGATAACCAGGTAGATCATGCTCTTGATTGACCCAGAAATTGAACCAGGAGCCTTGTATATTCAAGGCAGGAATTCCTGCACTGAGCTAAATTGTCTCCTTAAGTTAATCAATTTTCAGAGAGCTATCTGCCCCCTTTCCCCCAGCCATTTTTATATATCTATAGCTTGCTAGACTCCTGCTGATTAGGCACCTGTCCCCACTCCCTCTCTAATCTAATTGCTTTCTCTCCCAGGGTGGGTGTCTGTGCATGCCTGAGTGGATCCCCCCTTCCCCAAGTGGATCCCCTTTCCTCGTCAGGTTGTGGTCCCTTCCGAGATTCAAATGGGGTTCAGCTGGCCAAACTCACCACAAAGAAATCATTCTCCAGCCTCTGCCAGACTTCTCTTCCTCCCAGGGAACACCGCCTCCCTTTCCACGGGCAGCAGCAAGCCAGGGGCACCACAGCTACTTGCCGTGAGGGCAGAGTATATGTGCTGTTTCCAGCCACAGGGTTAAGCAACTCACGATTTTCTTCTTTGTCTTTCCAGTACCCTCCTAGATGACTCAGAGCACCTTCCTGTTCTCTATATACCTAAAGCACCTGCCTTCTCTCCACTTTTTTTGTGAGAGGATCAGTCTCTGCCTACCTACTCTGTTGCCATTTTCCCAGAAGTCACCCATTGTCTAATTTTAAAAATTCATGAATTTACTCAGCAAAAATTGAAAACTTACAATATCTTACATTAAAGAAGATGCAAAAAAACTTAGTTATACTGGCTATAGTTAAATTTCTTACAAGTTGATTTAGTCAAAATGTCTTACCATAGAATTATCAGCATTCATATTTCAAAGCAATAATGTGTGAGTAATATAAAATAACCTTAAAAGCATGTTGATTAATAACTATATGAAGAAAGCAGTGTTGTGCAAATAGGATGTGTAGGTGTAGAAGACTGGGATATGGAGATTGAGGGAAGAGGATTGATGGAGAGTCACTAAGTCAACCCATTTACTAAAATCTATCACAGTGTCTTTCTTTCCTGCCTACTCTATCCAGAGCAGTAATTCTTCCCTGGAGTCCATGTTTTTTTTATGTTCTATGTTCTTTTTTAATGTAAGAGGCTCGAGTGGGGGTGTGTGTGGATCTAGGAAGCCCATAAAGTTACATGCAAAATTGTGTATACATAAATATCATACTGGGAAGGAGTCTGAAGCTTACATTTAATTTTAAATTCAACCCATAACCTTGTAATGTTAAAAAACATTAATGCAGATTTTGATTTATAATTTGCTTCTTTTTTTAGGGAAGACAGTGTGTTTAGTGGAAGGGTCCTAAAATTAGAATAGTCATAGATGATAGTGTGACCTCAGGGAAATTAATCAACTACAATGTCTTCCTCTCTAAAATGGGCTGATAGTCCTGCCCTCTTGAGAGTAAAAGGAGATGGACTATGTGACTGGCCAGAGTAAACCATAAAAGACATGCAAATCTAGGGATTATTACTATTGTTTTAAATGGTTTGGTCTTCTGTCTCTGCCAATCCATAATGCTTTTGTTAGTTGAAGATTTTATTTAAATACGAAGAAAATATATCCCTTCTATCTTGCCATTCTTTAAGCAACTCTCAACTTAGTTCCTTAAAGAATGATTATTCAGTTTGTAGGTTTTCTTGCCATTTACCATGCCAACCTATGTATAATCACTCCTGGTTGTGCAATTTCAGAGGAAAGGGAGAGTAAATATAACTCTCAGAACTTTGGGCTGAGCTAGATGCCCCTAGTTCCTAAATTAGTCTCTGAGAGTATATCAGACACTGTTGAGGTTTCTTCAACTATTTTATTATGGAGGGATTCTTTTTAGTAATCTATAATTTCAGTGCACTACCTGGAAGAATTAGGGATATACAGATAAGAAGAGTAGGAAATATACAGATGTTCCAAATCTCAATTTAGTATTTGTATTGTGTACATACAGCCATTATACTAAGCAATGCAGATGAAAAGATGAGAAAGCTAAGTTCTCTTTAATTCAATTTTGTATTCACCCTTGCTTAAAATTCCAGTGGCTCTTAATCTTTTCTCCCTGCATGTTGACATTGGATAGCTGTGAGGCCTGCTTACTCAACAGTTTTAAAAAGACTTGTGAAATAAGGAGCCTGAACAACTTTCTCATCTGCCATGAACTAAAAATGAACATTCATTCATTCATTCCTTCATTCAGTAGGAATTTATTGAGTATCTATTGAGAATTGGTCTCTGTTGCAGGGACATAGGTAAGAACCCAAACCTCAAAAAGCTCATTTTTATGTTACTTGCATGCATTGTGGAATGGATAGAGAAAACGTGCTTAAAGTTTTAAAAGATACTATACTACAAAGTAGATACTGATTTCTTAAAATAGAGGTATACATAAAGGACTCTGGGAGCTTAGAGATGCTTAAATTACATAGTGAGTATATTAGTTAAGGTAACACAAATTACTGTAAAAAACGCATAATTCCACTGGTTAATAAAAGAAAATTCATGGAACCAGGCTTCTTCAATCTTATTGATCAATCATTGACTGAGGTCTTAGTTCTTTGCTTCCAGCCACTGAAAGGAAAGAGAGAGAGACAAAAAATAGCAATGAGGGTTGTTGCTAGCATACCAGCTCTCAACCAATGACTCTCAATGTTGATTGCCAATGGAGGAGGATTTTATGGACTAGGCCTGGATGGACAAACATTGCGTCTGCCTTCTTCCCATTGACCAGAAAGCAGGCATATGGCTCCAGGTGACTGCAAGGATACTGGAAATTTTAGTCTGGCTCTGTTCCCAGGAGGAAAAGGAAATGGGTCATAATGAATTTATGGGAATCTCTACCATAGTGAATAATTGGTAGAGAATTCAGAAAGCTAACTGGAAACTTGCTAATTGAGAAAAGTCTTAAAGATATCACTGATATCTAATGATTTGATCACAGCATTATATCAATAATAAAGAGAATGGAAATAGAATAACCTCATCAATGGGTAGGATTTGGAGAAGTGGCAATGAGGGAGAAAAGCATTCTAAAAGGGAGATAAAGAAATGACAAAGAAGTGGGAAAGCTTGAGGCAAATTTATGACCAATTGTTTACACATAAGTAGGTAAATATTGGAAAGAGAACAGGGAGTTTGAGGCCAGAGCTTGGAGTGATTTAGGAACAGCAGAATCTAGTTCAATCAACTATACCAACACATTTGACTTTTTTCCCCTTAATTATCAGATGTACTTACGGCTAGAAGAAATGCTGATTATAGAGTCATCTCTACTTCTGGCTGTTTTCTCCAATCAGAAAAGTTTTCTTATTACCCAGGCCATATGTTTAGATTGTGAAACAACTTTATAAGGAAGTTATTTGTCTAGACCTGAGACAGGCAAATATGTACTCTCTGTCTTTTCTGGAAAGGACCAGAGAGTACGTATTTTAGTCTTACAATCCATATGGTCTCTGTTGCAACTACTCAGCTTTGCACTTGTAGCATGAAAACAGCCATAGTCAGTAAAGTAGCTGTGTGAATGTGGACTGTGTTCTAATAAAACTGTCTTTATGGACACTGAAATTTGAATTTCATTTAATTTTCACATGCCATGAAATACTATTCTTACATTTGCTCCAACCATTTTAAAATGCAAAAATCATTCTTTAACTTGCTGGCCCTACTTAAACATGTTATGGACTGGATTTGGCCCTCAGGCTGTAGTTTGCCACCCCCTGGTCTAGACCTCTGTGTACTGGATTTGGGGCAGTTTAAATCTGTGAGCCAGAGGGCTAGCTGTAATCCTATTATCAGATCTGCACCTCTCCATCTTTCCTTTTCTATCTCCTCTTTCTGGTGCAAGCCTACCAGATGCCATTATGGCCCAATGCTGAACAATGGAAGGGAAAAAAATGGAGAAAAACAACATTGGCCAATAAATCCCAAGCTTGATATTACACATTGTTCAACTGGGCTCTGACCAGGATCACTCAGTGAGTTAATGACAGGACAAGATCTTGAATCTAGTTTTTCTGTTTTATTTTTTTATTTCCAATGACATGCTTAATTAACATTACATCCTGTGTCCTTTATCCAGTATAAGTGGGAACAGCTTGGAAAAGTGCCTTTCTTCTGTTAGTGTGATCAATTATCAGATCACTGATACACTCTGCATACTGTGACTAGGAGAATGATGTGATCATTTTAGGGACTAGTGCAATAACAGGTACCAGGACCACTACCATTTCTTATATTTGTGACTTCTATTATATTTAAATATTGACTAAATTTTACCTACATTTCTTTCATCATAGTCCAGTAATTCCTTACATCCTCACCCAAGTAAATCAAATTTTGTTGTACAAATGTCACCAAAACCACTATATTTAGCCCTGACAGAAGTTTACCAAAGTCTCAACCTGAGAATCAATCATTAATTAAACATAAGAGTCACAAAAACCAACAAATATTTTCTTTTACAGCCAGAAGCAATTTTAAATGAGACCTGCTAGGAGACTTTCATCTGATGCAATATTTGTAAGATTAATTAATCATTATATTAGGATTTCTGAGTCTTTGTAAATTTAAGAGTTAGTGTGGAGTGAAGTGTTAGAAAGAATATGGGTGAGAGGCAGCAATAGGTTCGAAAGGTGCAGGGCAGGGGCTATTCTGCCTTGTCCCACAGAAAGAACTCAACCTAGATTTGACTTTGGGGTAGCTACTAGAAATGATTGACTCTGCACTGCAATGATGCCAAAATGATGGAGACAGATCACAGGATCTTTGTCCTGGAGCATTTCCTCCTTGACTCAGTGAAGGATTCAAGAGTTGAGATGATCCTTTCAGTCTAGGCTCTGTGCAGAGGTGTTTGTGTTTGGATCTATCTTGCCCACTGCCGACTTTTCCAAACCAAGGGTAATCAACTTTTTTTTAGATGAAAAATACATGGAGACAAAGCATCTCTTGCTAGTCTGCAAGATTCAGTACCCCCAAGAAATTGTTTTAGCTAGGTGGCAACCACAAGTTCACCATCAATTACATGCATGGTTTCTACAACAAAACTAAAAATGCCACATTAAACTATGGAAAACCTTTACTGGCTGCTTCAAGTACCTGCTTACCATCACTGTTTTGGACACATAGATCTTGATTGCCTTGGTTGTCTATTCCTGTATCTCCAGTCTATGAAGCAGACATAGCTTATCAGGCAGTCCATGCAGGACTAGGACTCTTGTGCTCCCCTGAAATATCTTCTTCATGTCCAAGGCCAAAGTAGCTGCCACTTTCCTGCAAAAATGACCAAGATCTTTTCTACTGTAGTATCGATTTTGAGAATTTGGAAGCCTTGATGAGCAAAGATGAAATTCTTACAGTTCATCATTTAAGGTCCTCAAACATGCTAATAAGAGCAGAGAGAGAAAAAGTTATTTCAGGGACTTGAATTCTAGGGGACAAGGAATTAGGTCATCTGAATCTTGCTAAATCCAAGATATGACAACTTCTGTATTTCCCTCTTCCTATGAAATGCCCAGGTCGAGGTTAATGATCATACAGAAATTGTGGTTTCAGGATTGGTACCCAGTAAGGAACCCACAGGCACCACCATTTTAGAAAGCACCAAGCATTGGGGGCCTTTTAAAAAATGAATGAATTTAAGCATTTGATACACCATTGCTCCTGTTTGGTCTATGTCATTGTAGAGCAGGGAGGATCACTGCTCTGGGTCAGAACAGGGGGTGTCCCTGCCTGTGTCAGATCCTATAGAGGGAACTTGGAGCAACTAATTTTGTTTTCTTTGAATAAAGGTCAAAGGTAGGTTAAGTGAGAATGAGAAAGAAAGAAATGAATGTGAGCTGACATTAAAATATGGGTTGAATTCCCTGCCATGCTACCATGCAATCTTAAGCAAGTCATAATCTCTCTGACCCAGTGTTACTGTTCTTAAAATGGAAATAATGGAAATAAAAAGAATAAGCTCACAATATTATAACATGAAATAATTATATCTGTGGGATGCAGTACTGATATGCCAGTTTAAATGTTATTAGTTATTAAGGAATTGTTTCATCAGAATTCCAAAGCATAAAATAATTTGACCACTTCTTTGGATTTCCTTATGATGGGATTTGTTTTCACTAGCATTTTATTTATTTAAGCAAGTATGTAGTCTTAAGTGTGTATTATTTACTGTTTGTTTATATATATAAGAAATATGTGAGATGGATCATTAGTTAAGAGCAGGGGTTCTTAAACTTTTATGTTCCACCGACCGCTTTCCAGTCAGGTGAAAACCATGGACCCTTACCAAGTCCACACTATACTGTGAATTATTTAATAAATATATCACACCCACACCAACATGTCCCCATATGAATAATGTTTTATTTGAATTTCAATTCAAGCTCACAGATCCCTGGTTAAGAACCCCTGGTTAAGAATAATCAGAGACTAAATAGCAAGTGAAAAAGAGTTTGAGAGAAAAAGGAAAGTTATGTGGTACAAAAGACAGAAACTACCACTTAATATTAGAGAATAACATAAGTGGGAAGGAGTTGGTCATGGTAACTAGGACTTTCAGAAGAAAGTTTCATTCCAAATGTGGAAACATGGGAAGCCAAATAATGGGGAAGTAAGAACTGTGTAGACAATGATTGCAATAGAACAAAATAATTGGTAGGAAGTACTTATCCAACTGGCAAATAGTTTTCAGGGACTCTTCACTGTTGTCTGTTGTCTACAAATTTAAACTAAACTACTTAACATTTGGGCACATATCCTGTTTGTACCTCTTGCTCCCTGCCCTACCCCTCCAAATCCCCCTGCTAATTAGAAGAACATGTTAAAGAAAAAAGCCCAATAACACCTTCTAATGTGAGATCTGGGTTTGCTTCAAATACCGTTTCCTCCCAAGTACAACATTTGATTCTCAGTCCTTTGCTTTTTACTAAAATGGGAATAATTTTGAGTTATCAATAGTGCAATACTAAGATATAACCAGGGGACTTCCAGGAAGATGGTAGACTAGAAAGACATGAGACTCTCTTCTCCTTCAGAAAAATACCTAGAGGACAGGCTGGAACAGCATAGAAAAAGATGTTCTAGGGTTTAGGACACCAGGCGAAGGCTGAACACTACCCAGAGGAGAGAGGGACAAAAGAGGGAAATCGCGATGACAAAACTGTGAGTTGAAACCAGAGGCTGCTGCTGCTGCCAGCACTCCGCACACACACTAAAGACACTTTAGAATTCTTGGGCATCTGGGCCTGCGGCTATAGACAAAGACATTTCTACCCCCCCCAGAAATGGGAAGAGAGAGGGACACAACCTAAGGCTGACTTAGCTTCTGACCCACAAATTTGGTCTGCTGTGTCCCACCAGCACTTCCAGGCCAGGTGGGACTACACTGTGGTTGACCTGGGAGCCGGCCCAGGACTGGAGAAATCCGGCCCTCTCAATCTCTCTCTCTTCTAGCCTGAACTGATTGTTGAGGAACCACCTCCCCAGGAAAGGAGAGAGAGAGGGATGCAGCCTAAGGCTAATTCAACTTTTGACTCACCAATTTGGTCTGCTGTGTCCCAGGAGACCTTCCAGGCCGGGTGGGACTTCACCATTGTTTGCCTTGGTGCCAGCAAGGGGCTAAAGAGACACAACCCTCCCACTCTCCTTCTCTACTAACCAGGACTGATTGTTGAGGACTCAAAGGGAAGTGGAAATATTTCCTAGCCAGGAAAAGGGAGGGGGCTGCCAGAGAAGGCTAGAGAACTGTCTCAGAGAAAATTTGAATTACAAGGCTCTTAGCCTCCAGGCAGGCAGCTCTATCACATTGATCTGGGTCTGTGTTGCAACAAATGCACTCCTACAGGGCATTGAACTGAGAGCTGCCAAAGAGCGCCATCTGCTGTCATACCGAGGAAGTGCACACTAGAAAATTAAAAATAATTAGGAGAGGCTTTTTCCAGCCCCTATAGCCTCCCTTCCCAAGGCGCTAGGAACTGAGTCTACAACCAATTACTGGGCTCAGTGCCCAGTTTTGAGCAATTAGCAGGGACAGTCCTAACTGTGATGGTTATGCTAATGTGCAACTCAGCCAGGTAATTGTGCACAGTTGTTTGGTCAAGCAAGCACTGGGCTAATTGTAATACAAGGACATTTATGGACTTTAGTTACCAGTGAGTTTACTGCATAGATAGGTGATTATATCTATATCAGGCAGGATGATTGCCATCAGCAATGAGTGGCGCTTTATCCGATCAGTTGAATTCCTGAAAAGGGGGAGTGATTTCAGCATTCAGAGAGAATTTCCCAGCTCATCTTTGGATAGCCAGCATCTCCTGGAAACTCATTAAGGACCTTCATTGGACTTTCATCAGAGTTCCTGGCTTGCAGCCTGCCTGTGGAACCTGGACTTGTGCATCCCCATGGTCATGTGAGAAACTCTTGTAAAATCTCATACTATTTACAGATCTCCTGTTAATTCTGTTTCCCTAGAGAACCCTGACTAATACACTAACAATTCAGGTCAAGCCAAGAATCAAAGAGCAATGGCAACACAGCCTCCTGTCAGTAAATTCCTACAAAAGAGAAAGAAATTGAGCATCTGAGTAAACTACATCCTAATCAGATGCCTAGACATCAGCAAAAAATTATGAGCCATACTAAGAAAATAGAAGGCATGACCCAAGAAAAAGAATATATCAAAGCCCCAGAAAGAGATGGAGGATTTGAGAGAACTAATTAGCGAGATGTGCAGAAATTTCCAAAATCAAATTATTGAGTTGAAAAACAATATGGTTAAAGAGATAAATGTAATCACGAAGATATTGGACAAGCACAAAGAATAATTTGAAATCCTGAAAAGAAAAGTAACAGAGCTCATGGGAATGAAAGACATAATAGGTGAGATCAAAAACACATCAGAGGCATAGAACAGCAGACTCTAAATGAGAGAAGAAAAATAAGTCATACAGAAGATAGAACAGCTGAAATTGAAGAGAGAAAAGAACAGAGAGAGAAAAGAATGGAAAAAATTGAGCAGGGGCTCAGAGAGTTGAATGGCAACATGAAACGCAACAACGTACGTGTCATGGGAGTTCCAGAAGGAGAAAAGAAGGGAAAAGGGGCACAAAGAGTATTTGAGGAAATAATAGAAGAAAATTTCCCAACGGTCACGAAAGAATTGAATTTACATGTCCAAGAAGTGCACCATACCCCGATCAGAATAAATCCGAATAGATCTACTCGGAGACACATACACCTCAGAATTTCAAATGTCAAAGATAAAGAGAAAATTCTCAGAGCAGCAAGGGAGAAGCAAACCATCACATACAAGGGACACCCAGTAAGACTTAGCATGGATTTCTCTTCAGAAACCATGGAGGCAAGAAGACAGTGGTATGATACAATTAGAATACTGAAAGAGAAAAAGTGCCAGCTGAGAATTCTTTATTCAGAAAAATTGTCCTTCAAATATGAAGGTGAGTGTAAAATATTCACAAACAAACCGAAACTAAGAGAGTTTGCAAAAAAGAATCCACTTTTGCAGGAAATATTAAAGGAAGCCTTAGAATCTGAAATAAAAAGACAGGAGAGAGAGGCTTGGAGGAGAGTATAGAAGAAAAAATAGCAGAAGGTGAGCCAAAATAGTAAAAAGACAGACAAAAATATGATATGACATGAAAACCAAAGAATAAAATGGTGGAAATAAATAGTGCATTTATAGTTATATCATTGAATGTGAATGTATTAAACTCCCCAATCAAAAGATACAGGCTGACAGAATGGGTAAAAAAATATGAGCCATCCATATGCTGCTTACAAAAAACTCACCTTAGACCCAGAGATACAAAAAGTTTGGAAAAAGATGCGCCATGCAAATAGTAACCAAAAAAGAGCAGAGGTAGCTATACTAATATCAGACAATACAGACTTTAAATGCAAAAAATTTATAAGAGATACAAACAGTCATTATATATTAATAAAAGGGACAATCCACCAGGAAGATATAACAGTCATAAATATATATTTCAAATGTCAAATGTCAAAATTTATAAGTGGCACCTAACCAGGGTGCCCCAAAATACATTAGACAAACTCTGGCAAAACTGAAGGGAGAAACAGACATCTCTACAATAATCGTTGGAGACTTCAACACCCCACTCACATCATTAGATAGAACAAATAGACAGAAGATCAACGAGGAAACAGAACTTGAACAATATGTTAAACGAGTTAGACCTAACAGACATATACAGAATGCTGCATCCAAACTCAGCAGGTTATACATTCTTCTCAAGTGCCCATGGATCTTTCTCCAGGATAAACCACATGTTAGGGCACAATGCAGCTCTCAATAAATATAAAAAGATTGAAATTATACAAAGCACCTTCTCAGATTATAATGAAATGAAAGTGGAAATCAATAACAGACAGGAAAAAAGTAAATTTGCAAATGTGTGAAGGCTGAACAACACACTCCTAAATAATCAGTGGGTCAAAGAAGAAATTGCAAGTGAAATCAGTAAATATATTGAGACAAATGAAAATGAGAACACAACTTCTGGGATACAGTGAAGGCAGTCTTGAGAGGGAAATTTATAGCCCTAAATGCCTATATTAAAAAAGAAGAAAGAGCGAAACAAAGATTTAACTGAACAACTAGAAAAACTAGAAAAAGAACAGTAAACCAATCCCAAAGCAAGCAGAAGGAAAGAAGTAATAAAGATTAGAGCAGAAATAAATGAAATTAAGAACAAAAAAACAATAGAGAAAATCAACAAAACTAAAAGCTGGTTCTTTGAGAAGAGCAATAAAATTGACAACCCCCTAGCTATACTAACAAAGAAAAAAAGAGAGAAGATGCAAATAAATACAATCAGAAATGAAATAGGGGAAGTTATAACTGACCCCACAGAAATACAAAGAATCATAAGAGGATATTCTGAGAAACTGTATCCCAACAAACTAGACAACGTAGATGAAATGGACAAATTCCTAGAAATGCACAAACAACTTACACTGATACTAAAAGAAATACAAGAACTTAACAAACCAATCACATTTAAAGAGATTGAATCTGTCATCAAAAATCTCCCAACAAAGAAAAATCCAGGACCAGATGGCTTCACAGGTGAATTCTCCTAAGCATTTTGAAAAGAATTAACACCAATCCTCTTTAAACTTTTCCAAAAAATTGAAGAGGAGGGAAAATTGTGCAACACATTTTATGAAGCCAACATCACCCTAATATCAAAGCCAGATAAAGATACTATAAGAAAAGAAAATTACAGACCAATCTCTCTAATGAACACAGATGCAAAAATTCTCAACAAAATACTTGTAAATAGAATCCAACAGCATATCAAAAGACTTACACATCATGACCAAGCAAGCAGTCTCTTCAACAAATGGTGCTGGGAGAAATGGATATCTATAACTAAAAGAATTAAAGAGGACCCATATCTCACTTCCTATACAAGAATCAACTCAAAATGTATCAAAGACCTAAATATAAAAGCCAAGACCATAAAACTACTAGAAGAAAATGTAGGAAAACATCTTTAAGACCTTGTAGGTGGTGATTTCTTGGACCTCACACCCAAAGCACGTGCAACAAAAGAAAAAATAGATAAATGGGAACTCCTCAAAATTAAACACTTTTGCACCTCACAGGACTTTGTCATAAGAGTGAAACTCAATGGGAGAAAATATTTGGAAATCACGTATCTAATAAGGGTTTAATATCCAGGATATATAAAGAGATGTTATAACTCAACAATTAAAAGGCAAACGTCCCAATTTAAAAAATGGGCAAAAGACTTGAATAAACATTTGTCCAAAGAAGAAATACATCTGGCAAAAAAACACCTGAAGAAACTCTCAAAATCACTAATGATTAGGGAAATGGAAATAAAAACTTCAATGAGATATCATTTCACACCCATCAGAATGGCCACTATTAAAAAGACAGAGAACTACAAGTGTTGGAGAGGATGTGGAGAGATAGGAACACTTATTCACTGTTGGTGGGAATACAGAATTGTACAGACACTGTGCAGGACTGTTTGGCAATTCCTAAAGAAGTTGAATATAGACTTGCCACATGGTCCTGCAATACCACTGCTGGGTATATACCCAGAAGAACTGAGAGCAGTGACACGAACAGACATCTGTACACTGATGTTCATAGCGGCATTATTCATGATTGCCAAAAGCTGGAAACAATCCAGGTGCCCATTAACAGATGAATGGATAAACAAACTGTGGTGTATTCACACGATGTCATATTATGCAGCTGTAAGAAGAAATGAAGTCATAAAGCATATGACAACATGAATAAACCTGGAGGACATTATGTTGAACAAATCAAGCCAGACACAAAAGGACAAATACTGTATGGATGCGTTACTATGAACCAAGTATATTGTGTAACATAATACATGATTCACAAAAAATTTTATATGTATCCAAAAGAAAAAGAAAAAGAATCTCTGAGGCGAGGGAAAAGTTTTGGTAATGGATGGTGGTGATGATAGTAAAACATTGTGAATGTAACTAACAGCACTGAGTTGTATATTTGAATGTGGTTGAAAGGGGAAATTTTAAGCTGTGTATGTTATGAGAATAAAAACTTTTTAAAAAACCCATGGGGAAAAAAAAGTAAATATAAATAAACTAGAGAGATGGAAACAGAATAGCAGCTATGTATGGCAGGGGAAGCATAGAGAGATTGAGAGGTGATGAGATTTTTGTTTGTTTTTTTTGTTCATTTGTTTTTTGTCTTTTTGTTATAATTATTATTATTGGAGTAATGAAAATGCTCTAATAATGATTGAAGTGATGAATGCACAACTACGTGATTATACTAAATACCATTGATTGTACACTTTGGATGGATTTATGGTTTATTAATATGTATCAATAAAATTGATTTGTTTCTAAAAAAAGCAAAAAAAAAAAAAGATACAGCCAATGAGGTCACAACTTTACAAACTTAATACTTCCCTACACACCTTTCAGGAAAGAGAATTTATTCCGATTTTCATTACAGAAACTGAAAAGCTTCACGTTACTTCAAATAACTACGCAGCCTTTCCAAGAAAGTCAGTAACAGCAGCCCATCCCTTCTCAGAATCAGGGATAAATTGAGTTTAAATCACACTTGCTTGTATGATTCCGTTTATATGAAATAGGCAAATCTAGAGACAGAAAGTAGATTACTAATTGCCTAGGGCTGGGGAATTGGGGAGAAATGGCAAGCAACTGCCAATTGATATGGGGTTTCTTTTTGAGGTGATAAGAATGTTCTAAAATTGGATTGTGGTGGTGGTTGCACAATCCTGTGAATATACAAAAAAAATTGAATTGTGTACTTTAAATGGGTGAATTATATGGCATGCAAATTATATTTCAATAAACCTGCTTTAAAAAAGCAAAAAAGAAAATAGTACAATACTCCACTTCTGCTGTCTTTTAGTGTAAATTAAGGTAAATGGTATCAACAAAAAGAGAGAAGTAAAAGAGAAACCAATATGATCATTGATGGGTAAGAGGGAGTTGCTGCATAGATTATAGCTGGTGGATCAAAAGGGAATGACATCAGCAATAAAAAGATAAACTACCCAATTAAAAAGTGGTTAGAGGCCCTAAATGGACAAAGAAAATATACAAATGGTCAATAAGCACTTGAAAAAGTGATCAACATCATTGTCCATTATGGTCATGCCATTCAAAACCACCCTGAGATACTATTTTACACCCACTAGAATGGCTACTATTAAAAAATGGAAAATAAAAATGTTGAAGAGGATGTGGAAAAATAGGAACACTCTCACATTGTTGGGGAGCAGTGGGGGGAATGTAAAGTGGAGTAGCGCTTTGGAAAAGTTTGGCAATTCCCCAGAAATGTTAAGTATAGAATTAACATATGAAGTGGCAAACCCACTTCTAGGTATATACCCCCCAAAATTGAAAGCAGGAACTCAAACAGATATTTGCACACTGATGTTCATAGCAGCATTAGTTACAATAGCCAAAAGGAGAAAGCAACCCAAGTGTTCGTCAAGAGGTGAATGGATAAACAAAATGTGGTATATATACCATGGAATATTTATTATTCAGCCATAAAAAGGAATGAAGTTCTGGTACATGTGACAACATGGATGAACCTTGAAGACATCATGTTGAATGAAATAAGCAAGACACAAAAGGTCAAGTATTGTCTCATCTCACTTATGTGAAATAATTAGAATTAAAGATTCGTAGTCAGAAACTAGAATACAAATTACCAATGTCTATGGTGAGGGTGGGGAATGGGGATTAATGCTTAATTGGTACAGAGATTTTGTTTGGCATGATGGAAAAGTTTTGTTAATGGATGATAGAGATGCTAGCATAACATTGTGAATGTAATTAACAGCACTGAATTGTATATTTTAAAGTGGTTAAAATGGGAAATTTAGGTTGTATGTATGTTACCAGAATAAAAAACTAGAACTGTACAACACAAAGAGTGAACCTTAATGTAAACTATAGACTATAGTTAATGGTATAATTATAATCATATTGTTTCTTCAATTGTAACAAAGTTACCACACTAATGCAAAATGTTAATAATAGAGAAAACTGTGTGTATGGGGTGGGGAATATGTGAACTCTGTACTTCCTGCATGATTTGTGTGTAAACCTAAAACTCCTGTAATAAAAACAAAAATTAAAAAAAAAACTAACGACAAACAGGGTCTCCCAAGTAATTGAATAAGGAGGTCAAAGCAATATAAACAATATATATATAGCCTTTTGTATCTGGCTTCTTTCTGTTTTCAAATATTTTATATTGGGTGATTTCCAAATATTTCCATTTGTATCTGGAACCATGCTGTCCTGTAGAAACTGCTGCATTATCATGTTTGTTGTGAAACATGATGCTTGAATTTCAGGGAAGGAGATCGTTGTTCAAATTTTTCCACGTAAAGGATATAGCCTATTAAAAATGCAAGTCCAACTGTCACTTTCTTTGAGTTTCTACATTATTACTAAATCTGACTTTTGGTAATGTGTAATCATATGTGATTAGGGATTTCAACTACCCTAAGAATGCCACAGCAAACTATGGAAAACCTTTATCGACTGCTTCAAGTGCCTCTGGGCAACATTATTTATGAATGCTAGGTCTTATTTTGTCACTTGATAGGGAACCACATTAACTCTTGTCAGAACACTGTGATCAGTGTGAATATTGTTTACAAGTATTTTGTAAAATGAGCTTGCACATGTAGGAGATCCAAGTTAGGAAAGAATATTTATATCCAAAAGCAGAAAATAGATCTTCAGTGATTGCCAAGGGAACCATTCTGTGCAAATTTCTGTTTATTGAATGTTTGTAAAAGAACAAAACTGTTGAAAGGGGGAGAACTTCCCCATCTTGAGCAATAGAAAATAGATATGAAAATTATTCCTTTCTGGTTGGAAGAAACAACATGGGATTTCAGGCTAGATGGGCCTTCTACAATCTCTTGTTAATAGCTGAAACCATGGGGATTAAAAAGCAGGAAAGCTAGGTGTAGGTAACTTAATAAGGATATTGTGCCTTCTTGGGAACTCTTAGAGCCAAATATAGAGGATGAGCCATATCCAAATTACATGATCTGGAAGAGAGGGAGGAATGGTTTGCAAATGAAAACTGAAGTTTCGTTACCAGAACAAGACAGAATGGGTGTCGAGCAGATCAAGCAGTAGAATTGCACAAAAAGTACCTTGTCAACTAACAAAAGGAAGGAATTAAAGTTTTCTGTTTTCAGTCATAAGTGGCAAAAATGCTTTTTTTTTTTTTTTAAATAGTTTACTGTCAAGGATTAAAAGAAAGGTAAAAAATTGGACTAAATCATTATTTTCTTTAGCAAATTCCTTTGCATGTCTTTCTAATTTTTAATATTACTTTTTAATAAAAATTATATCCTGGTAGTTTTGATTAATAAAAAGAAAGCATCCCAATGTTGTTAGCTCAGTTAAATCAAACCCACAAAGAAAGCAAAGTTTAATACTCAGTCTTGATGACTAAGATGTCCTCTGTCACCTGGTGACAATTTAATTTAATTGTAGATGCTGGTTCTTGGAAGAAATAAGAAATTCTGATCTTGCAAATCCAAAGCTCCAAATGTACCATGTAAATGTTAATGTTATGGCAATCTTTTCCCATGAATTCTGACTGAATGTCCAAAGTTCACTTCCATGTGTTTGAGCCAGTCTGCCTCCCTCCTCTCCCCTTCCCTCCCTCCCCTCCCCTCCCCTTCCCCTTTCCTTCTTTCCTTCTTTCCTTCCTTTTGCTGCCTCTTTCCTCCAACTCCTTCTCCTCTTCCCCTTCTTTTTCTTTGGTGTTACCAGAACTATAATATCTAAATTTTACTGTGAATTTCTTGAGACTAAATCACAGAAATTATGGAATTGAAATCTTCATATGTTGATTTAGGGGGTGAAATTTAGAGTCTCCTGAAAACCTTAAAGAAATCCATATAATAAATTAGGTACTTGAACAGATGAATCAGCATTTTGATACCACATCTGCAAGAATATGTTGACATGAAAGAATTATTTTTATCCTTGAAAATGAATAATGTAGACCACGTGGTGTTACCACAAACATTTCTGTAATTGTAAAGATAGCAAATGATTTATACAAATTTTTCTTCAGTATATCATATGGGAAGGAGAACATCCTCCATCACTTTCGACATACTTACCTGGGGCACCAGTTAATATTTCTGATCTGTTCATTTAAATGTATTTCACCTGATCTGCTCTTCTTGATTCACAAAGATGATGATGCTGTTGGTAGAAGTCTCATGTTTTTCTAGAAAACTAATAAGTTTGCTTTAGTATTTCTTTGATTTTTAAAATTAGCTTTTGTCATTATACCTTGAATAATTGTAAAATGTCTGTCATAACATTTTGCAACCTCTCCTTCCTTCTCCTCTTAAAAATAGTTTATTGGCATTTTTATTGTAGAAATAGTATTGGAAGGATTCAACCAATTATGCATTTTGTCAAAATCTATAAAATTGTATGGTACAAAATGTAAACCATAATGTAAACTATAGACCTTTGTTAGTAGCAATGCTTTAATATTTGTTCATCAATTGTAGCAAATGCGCTACACTCATGTAAGATGTTATTAATAGGGGAAAATGTGAGGGGGATATTTGGGAAGCTCTTATATTTTTGATGTAACTTGTCTGTAACCTAAAACTTCTTTAAAAATAAAGTTTTAAAAAAAGAAATAATATTGGCCCCTTGTTTTAAATATATAACAGAAAAAGCAGCCCATACCATCAGAAAATCACTATGCATAATGTTTGATAGATTACTTTCATTCCTGTTGCTGAGGTATTCATGTATAGTTTTAGTTTGTAGTTCATTGATTCTTTGTGTAATTGAGCTACTGTGTTGTTCTTTTTTCCTCAAAGATACTTTTGCCATTTACTTATATTGATAAATATACAACAATTTTATTATCCTTTATTTTTTCCTGCTCTGGTCACATAGTAATTTAATTTAAAAAAAATTTTTTTATTTTGAAAAAATGTTAGACTTACAGAAATCTTGCAAAAATAGTACAGAGCGTTCATAGAAACTTTGATCAGTTTCCCTAATATTACCAACCTAGACAACCATGGTACAATGATGAACACCAGGAAATTAATAATGGTCAAATACTATTAACTAAAACTGCAGACAAAATTCAAATTTCACCTGTTTTTCCATCAATGTCCTTTCTCTGTTCAAGGATCCAATCCAGAATCTAGCTTTGCAATTAATTGTTGTCGTCTTAGCCTCCTCAAGTCTAGGACAATTCCTCAGTTCTTCCTTGACTTTCATGACCTTGGCACTTTTGATGAGTACTAGTCAGTTATTTGTAGTTAAACTTTCAAAAAATGTATTTGTCTCAAATTGCAGCTAAAATTTTTAATGTTTGTTGGCAATCTTCATTTATTCCTTTGTGAGTTTTCTGTATCTGTTAGAGTTTTAGTGCTTTCTCTGAAAAGTTAGAAAATCTTTTTGTATATTAAGATATTAACATAGTTATATTTGTTGAGAAATATTTTTCCCATCATTATTACTTCATTTAATGCATGTAAACTTTTTCTTGTTTGTTTGTTGTTGTTTTTCATTTTTGTTTGGTCATGTTAACTGACTTATTTCCTTGTGATTCTTTTAACATTTTTAGACGTAACATTTCTCTCATGTAGCGATCAGGAATATTTTTGCATATATTATGTTCTAGTTCTTTTATAGTTCAATTATCTTATAGAACTCTTTAATCTATCTGTAGTTTATATTTGAGTATATTAGGTGAAGATCAAAGTGATGTTTTCCAAGTAATTAACCAAATTTTCTAACATCATTTACTGATTTCATATACTTTTTTTATTGACTGATTTTGTCTCATTTTTCATATATTAAGATGCTTTATGTACAATCTATTTATGTAATTATACTATCTAGATCATTCCGTTATTTTCTATCAAATATCTGTCACTAATAGACTATTTTAATTATTGTGGGTTTTTTAATAGCAAGTCCACCTTCATCATTATTTTCCATTTTCAAAGGGTTATTATCTCTATTGCCTTTTCATTTTTCCATAAGGGTGTCAAAATCGTTTGGTCTACTTCCAAGAGAATCTTCCAGTTACTTAAATCTTCTTTCATATCTCTTAGTAAAAATTTGTAGTTTTCTTCATAAAGCTATGACACATTTCTTATAGAAGGTCATTGTTTTAAAGTTTCATTTATTGATTCTGTAGACATTATCTTTTCCAATTATATTTTAATTTTAATTGCTTATTAAAGGAATTTAGGAGAGTTAAACTTTTTTATAAAATTATATACTTTCATATAATTAACTAAACTCTTATTAACTCTAATAGTTCAGCTGGTTTTCTTGGTTTCTTCAAATAATGATAAATTTGCTTCCTCCTTTTTAGTAATTTTATTGGCTACATCTTGCTTTATTGACCAGAATTTGCAGAATATGGTTAAATAATATTGGGGATAAAGAGTTTGCTAATATTTTGTCATTAATATGATTTTAATGGTTGAATTATATGCTTTTATTCTTTATATTTCTACTGTTGTCTTTTTTAGTACACACAAATTATGTAAAATGCAAGGTGTAGATCAGATAACTTTAACGGAAAAAAATGGGGAGGGGGAAGGAAAGTCATTAATTTCCTTTGCCTATTTGCATTTGCAGATGAATAGTTTGTGAGGGACTGACCACAACTTGACATGTGAATATACAGTTCTCACCAAATGAAATTGTCAAGTTGGGGATATTTAAGAGTACACGTGAATAACAGTATGTATTTTTAAATAAGCATTGGATTGCTCTGATTTCTTAAGACCTTCTTTTTTGTAATTAGCAGCAGGAGACTGAGATTGAGATAAGAGGTCTATTTCTGTATAAGGACTTCATGGTGAGTTGAATCATTGGTCACAGTTACTGGGAGCCAGCTTCTATTCAGGCTTAGACAGCCCTCCTTTAAATCAGATAATACACATGAAGTGCTGGCAAGATGTCAAGATCACAATGAACAGTAAATATCAGCCACCTTCACTCCAGCCCTGAAGAGATAATGAAATATTTGCTTAAGCTCAGGCTAGCACTCTAGAAGTTGACATGAGCCTAGAAGTACTCAAAGGCCTGCAAATGTCTTTGTGAGTCAGTGGTAATTTCTGGCTTTCTAACTCTATCTTGGATTCCTGGAAATTTCTCCATTGCTGCCCTTCCTCTTCTCTCCATAGACATGATTAGGCCTGACCCAGACATGTCATCCTTTTCTTTTCATATCAACAGAGAAAAGTTTTGGCTTTTAAGGAAAAGACTTTGTGAGGAAGCGAAGGGAAAACCTAAACAAAAATAAAGATAGTAAAATTACAATAGATTAAAGGTCTCCATTTTAAGAACCACAGAATTGCAATTAATTCTGGCAACACTCATTGAATGTCAAGTTCTTTGCAAGGTAATATGAGAAGATTATGCCATGGCATCTGTGTCATAAAGCCCATTGGTGTGAGTTTAAGCTGCAGCCTCTGATGTGGATGCACCACTGTGACAGCATCTTAGCATGGAAACTTTGACAATAAACATCCCCCTCCAAGTGTATAGTAGAGAAGACATGGAGGATTTCTGGACTCCAGAGCTTACCTGGAACAACTCTTCAAACATGTTTCCTTGTTCTCCAATCCTGACTTTGTGTTAGGCCTCTAAACCAAACTTTGTACTCTTTGCCAGAGTAAGGTTTAAAGGGAATACCAATAATGTGTATTTTCTTTTAGGTATCCTGTGTAAGAAGGAAGCCTAGGAGTCATTACCCAGTTTAGAATGGCTTTCATATTTTTCTTGCAAATATGGCAATTCTCCCTTTAGGAGTAGAGGTAATAATTATTATTTGTCTCTATTGGGCATGGCACTGTGAAATTTGGATCTCACATCATGGAACTTGTGGGAATTATCAGTCACTTTCCTGGGATTGAGTGGAAACAGGGAATGTGGTAACAAGAAGCCACCTCAAATGAAAGGCCAAGAGATAGAGTACAGAGAGCCATAGGGAATAATATGCACAGAGAAGGCAGCAGAAGCCTGGTCTTAGAAATATATTCTGGTGATGGCAGAGGGAAGGTTGGATGTTCAAGCCAGTGCAGAGGGCCTCCTATGTGCAAAACACATGTACCAGCATCAGTTGGAAAAAGCAATGGAGTGAAGTCCTGAGCAAAGAATGATGAATGGAAATTTATAGTATTTAAATTAATTATTCATTTAAGACTCACTAAGTATTAACAGTATTTATTAAAAGAAAGTTTATTTTAGTGAAAATAAAATAAAAACTTGGAAGCACATTTTTTAGGTTAATTAATGACTTCTGTCCCCATAACATTATGTTTCGTTATAAGGTCAGAGTGAATTATTTATTCCAAGACTTTTTAGGTACCTAAATACCCTCCTTCATTAAGGTTAGGGAGGGATTACTGTATTTTCATAGAGGTAGAATTAGCTAGCTGTACTACCTTTTTCTTGTTGCCCCTATAGATTGAACACAGAGGTATAATCCCAAAAGACTTCTTAACATTATCCCTACTTCATAGGTAGGTTTTATTGGTTTAGTTGCTTATCTCTCCAGAGATAAGTACCAAAAATTTAGTTAGGTCTCATAGCTTAAAATCATAGGCCTCAGCTTTTGACTAAATTCCATTCCCTGCTTTTTCTAACTGTGTTACTTTGAGCAAGGTACTTTTAACCGCTCAGTGCCTCAGTTTCCCCATATGTAAATGAGGATGTTAATAGTACCTAGCTGATAAGATTGTTGCATGTACTAAATGAGTTAAAGTTAATAAATCACATAAAACAGTGCTTAGCATGTGGAAAGCACTGATGTTGACAAAAATTTAGAGATTCTACTAGCCTAATCCTCTTCATTTTATAGTTACACACCTGGCAAATATTCACTGAGCTCCTGATAAGTACCAGATATTTCACTGATTTACAAACCAAGGCCTGTATATTAGAACAACTAATAGCCGTATGATATAGTTTAGTCTGCAAACCACTTCTTATTTCAGTTTAATTGTTACAAGAATGCAACACTGAAGAATGCATTATAAGAATTCTCAAGAATCTCTGTTTTAAATAAGCTAAGAGAAAGGAAGGAATTTGTTCAAGATCACACACATCATTAGCAGAGCTGAGATAAAAACCTGTCAAAGCTCATTTGAAAAAAGATATGTCTAGGAGCAGATGTGGCTCAAGTGGTTAAGCGCCTGCTTCCCATGTATGAAGTTCAAGGTTCGATGCCTGATACCTCCTAAGAACAAACAAACAAACAAATGAAAGAACCATTTCTCATTGGTGAGCAGATGTAGCTTAGTGGTTGAGCTCCTGCTTCCCATGTACGAGATCCTGGGTTCAATCCCTGGTACCTCCTTAAAAAAAAAGATGTGTCACAAATTTGTAAACTGGCAGACAGAACCTCCCCAAAAGAAAGGAAAAGCTTGTTCCAGAGCCTGAGGAATCATGGTTAATAAAAATGAAAAATGCAGTCAAAACAAAGTTAGAAACCCTAAAAGTCACCTTCACTAACTGAAATGATAAATGTGTATTATTTTTTAATATTAAAAAAGTATACTGGAAACACAATACACGTTTAGTGAATTTCTAAAATAAGCCTTTTAAAAAATCTTAAAGATTTTCTCTGAACACAAGTAGGATTTTGCTCCTGATTTAATAATTTTGATTCTTCTTGAGATCCTCTATAGTACTTCTCAGCATCCCAATTGAGTCCTTTGTGTGTTAGTTCATTTGTAAATGATTGTTGATTTGAATTCCATTTTATTATTCTTTTATCTGTTCTTATTCTTCAATTTTGTCCATTGTGGGGACTACAAATTAAGAAGTAAGAGAATAGATGAGACAGTGTGTGGTTTAGTAAATAATATGTGCCAAGAACAGTTCTAAGTGCTTAACAAATATTAATTTACCTATTCCGAATATTCACCCTCTGAAATGACTATTTTTACCTCTGTTTTACAGATGAAGAAACTGAGGCACAGAGAGATTAGGTAGTGTGTCCAAGGAAATAGAGCTATTAAGTGACAAAGTGAGAATTATGAAACCCAGCCATATTTCATAGTTCAGTTCCAGATTATGCAGTCTTAACTATCTCACCATGCTGCCTAAAAATGACTAAAAGATTGGGAATTTTAAAGAAAAGTTCTTTTTTTTTTTTCAGTCTGCAAAAGAAAAAATTAAGAGGTAATGTTATAGACTATTATTCTATAGAAGATGACAAGTAATTATCTCTGGGGAAGAATTATTCCTGGAAAGGCATTAATTTAGAGGTAAAAAGTAAAAGAATTGTTCTATCGGTAACTGTAAATGCAAAAGTAAGATGAAGAAATGTCTCATTAAGCAGGAAGCCTGCATTTTTTGTGCTTTATATATTTTTAGGTCTATATCAAGTGCTAAAAGAGATAGCATATATCAACGTCATAATGCAGTGCCTATTATATAGCTCCTCTCAGGTTCTTTTATAAGTTTTCTGTCTTTTGATAGTCAATCTGTTTATTGACTTTATCTTTTTCTGAGTATCCAGGACAAAAGTACTTGTGACATTTAGGATAGTGAATATTGGGGTAAAGAGGGGTTTCTGTGAATGACCATGATTAGGTGTATTGAAATGATTCTAATAGTAGTACTGTCTTTAAGAAAATATAATCCCATGTGTTTTCTCCATGTCATTTGTTTGCAATTCTACTTTATCTTCCAAAACAGAATTTCTTTTTTGTATATGGGGGGGGGGTGCACGAGATTTCTCCACTCCTAGTATTGTAGTACAATTATTGTACTAATAACTGCACAATTGTTGTACAATATTGCATATAAAATAATCATTAGAAGCTCCTAAAATAGACATAAGGCATCAGACACATTTATCAAGAGCTCTATTAATGCATAAGAAAGGGAAAACTAAATTCAGACTGTGAAATCCTCCTGTTTTAAGGAACAAAGTTGCTATATTATATTATTTGCTAATATTTACATATTGGACATCTATGTGAAGCGAATACTATGATCAATATTTTAACATTTAAGAAAATATTATTTTACACTATTTTATTTATTTTACACCAACTCAAGTCCTCTGTATTGTACAACTCTAGAGACACCATGCACCATGCCCTTAATTCATTTAATCCTTATAGTCTACCCTTTGGAACCAGGATGTTTATAGGCTTTATTTTACAAAAGATGAAATTGAAGTCCATAGCATCTTGCTTGAGATCTCACCATCAGCACGTGATAGATCCACAAAACCAAAGTCACCATGATGTCCCAGAAGCTCTGTCGCCAAAACCTAAAATAACTAAATGCAGTAAAACAAAGGGTACAAATAGCCTTCAGGACAAATCCAGGCTATGGACTGGGTCTCTTTGCCCCCAAAGTATAGACTTGCACAGTCCTTTTAAAAGATTTTATTTGTCTGCCAACAATTTTTTTATATGTAACTAGGTTTCTGTCATCTCTCTAAAAATAGAAATATCTGCCAATATTTGAACCTCCATTCCAAAGGCAGCAATTGCCTAGTGCTCTTTAATATGTCATGAATCCCACCATTTTCGAAAGTTCTCAGTGTGGTCCTTCGACCAGCAGTATCAGGTCTATTTGGAAATTTGTTAGAAACTCAATTTTCCTGGCTCCATCTCAGATCTATTGAATCAGACACTCTTGGGGTGGAAATCAACTCTCTGTTTTAACATAATCTCCAAGTGATTCTGATGCGTGCACAAGCTCCAGAACCACTATTGTATGGTTTTATAAAGTTCCCTCTTGACTCTTGACATTACCCAACTGACCTTTGAAGGCATTTGAGTATTTGACCTACTCAGAGAGCCTCTGAATCTCCAACTTTGCAAATAGAGATGTTTGAGTACAGGCATATGGCTGTTTTCCAAATCCTATTTCTTTAAGAGTCATAACTAAATACAATTTTATTTTGTATAAAATACCTGAAGGAAACTTTCACTTCCTTAGTTTTATTTCATAAAGAAATAGAGATCTTATCAAATCCTGAAAATTGCTGTATGAGTTCTCCTGCGTTGAGAAAAGCAAGCAAAGCCATTTTGGGCAGAGGATGCTGGCGCACTGCCTAGATCCACTCCCTCACATACACACCCAGCACTTTAGGGCTCATCTGTGCATTCATTAAATGACAAATCTACTACTTCTCAAAAGCCTTTGTTGTCATTCCCAGAGAGCAGAAGTCACAAATGTTGCATCTGCAAAGTTTAGCAGTCTGGTGTAATATTTATGAATGTTCAATGATATACTATTTGGGGGATATTATTAGGTATATATTATAACAAAAATGAATCTGTGGTAAAATGTATTTTTCAGATATTAGGAGAATTCTAATTAGACCAGGGGTTCTTAACAAGGGGTCCATGAACTTGAATTGAAATTCAAGAAAACATTATTCTTGTGGGAATGTGTTGTGGTGCAGATGTGATATATTTATTTAATAATACACAATATAGTGTGGACTTAGTAAGGACTGGCAAAGGGGTCCGTGGAGCAAAAAATGTTAAGAACCCCTGGATTAGACACTTATCCTTAAGCTGTGTACTCTCAAAACCTTAGATGCTGCTGTCAATGATACTTCCTAAGAGAGCAAGAATTGTTGTCCTTTTATTCATTAATGTATCCCTAAAACAGTGTTTGGCACTTGATACATACTCAATAAATATTTGCTGAATGGCTAGGTAATAGAATATCATTGACAGCTTTTAAGAAGTTTCCTGCCAATGTCAGTTACATTATGGAAACATAACCATCATCTAATATTATACATAGTTATTTGTTTAGCAGAATCCAGCATTTTCAAATTTAATACCAATAGACCATAAGGTCAATGAGGTTAGGGGAATTGTCTGTCTTTTAAACATTTGGATAACCAGTACCTAGCTCTATGCCTGGCACATAAAAGGCACTCATTAAAGATTTATTGAAAAATGAATAGTTGGGTGGTTGTTTGGATGGATGGATGGACAGATGGATAGTTGGGTGGAAAAATGGGTGGCCCCTTGAATAGACATCTGCTGGTGTGAATATTATGGGGCAAATTAAACTTGAAGTTTGTATTTTATTTAATAAAAACAGTTTGGAGTTTATATAATCTAGGGATAAAATACTTTCAGAGAAGAGAATATTGTTTTTTAAAAAGAAAATTATAAAAGAAAAAATATGCTTGGTTTGGATTTATACATTGTAACTGTGTTGAAAATCTAATTGTTATAAATCCAAAAACTTGAAAAAGGAAAACTTTAAAAACAAAGTGAAACAGGCCAATTAAATTTCACTATACCAGACCTAAGAAAATGCCAAAAAGTAAACAGAGACAGATGCAAATTTTTGTTATTATTTTAATGATCTACATAAATGCAGAAGAAATGGAGCCACTTTTGTTCTTTCTGATTGTGTTTATTTCTTCACCAGATTAAAACATCTACATAAATGGTGTGAAATTTCTGCAATCACCCAAATGTTTTTGTTGTTATATTCATTTTTCAATCCAAATTTCTGATTATTTGGAAATATTTCATGTAGGGTGTTGTATAAGCATAGGTTTCTGGATTTCTGTAAGTTTGGCTTATTACCTAAATATCTGGAAGAATGTAGTGTGGTATAAGGCAAAAATGACTGCTTAGAGTCCTGGGGAATGGGGTTTCTCGAATGACTTTGGCAAAGTCATTTGTGAGTCTCAGTTTCTCCATTTATGAAATTAGAGTTTAGACTAAAGTATACCTAAACGCTCCTTGCAGTTCCATAACCAGCCACTCTCCCACCTGCATTTTAACTGGAATTGTGTAGACACTACTTCCTTTTGTTTTACATTTTTGACAGAGTCTACTCCTCCTTGGAAAAGGACTCCTTAGGAAGTCTTTCTAAAATTCCAGTTACTCTTCAGGCACCTCAGCTCGCTTAAAGTAATCAACTTGTGTCTGGGAGCAGCCAACAAGCCAGACCACATAAAGGAAAAGTTACCCCACCTCTGGATGAGCTTCACACTAGAGACCTACACTTAACTGCCATCCTATTTAACTTTGCTGTGTATTGGGGACTTTTAGACAAAAGGAGGCTTTCATGAAATGGGAAATATTTGATTTTTAAGATGAAATCTGGAGGTCAAACTTGTTCACCCATTAAAAAGATGCTTATAAGAGAAAGTCCTTGAAGGAGTCATCATGATTTCTTTGGACTTCCCACTGATACTGTATTTGGGTATGTAGTAAGCTGCTTTAAAGAGAAAAAAAAAAAAAAAAGTTAGATTAAGGTGAAAAAGAAGAGGTAACCTTGCTTATTAGAAAACTTCTCCCATTTGACCCCAAATGGAATATTTTACGTAATTGATTTTTTATCTAAATTTCTTTGACTTTCACATTATCAAGATGGTGCATTATTGTAATAAACCACTTCTCTGATTTAACATCCAGTGCAGTTAAAGAATCTGATGCAGGTTTCTTGTTACCCTTTGTTCTCACCAGAAACCTGGTGTTGGATTCCTTAGCCTTTTTGGAGTTGGCAGCTACCATAGCTAAGGTAAGAATATTTGAACTAATTTGATTGCTCCCCTCCTTAATTCGGAAGTAGACCAACTGGGAACCTTTTTAATCAAAGTCATCAGACTTGTGCCCTTTCCTGCTTCCAGTAATCATGACTGCTGGCAGAATTGTGTCTACTTGGCAAGGCTTCTTAATTTCATCCTCTTCATCATCACTGATGTCCACTGAATGCCTACACTTTCTGAGTCCTGGAGATAATAAGAAACATAACAAGTCCTTGTCCCTAAGAGGGAGAGAAGAACTTCTTAAGTAGAAATAATTACAGCAACATCAATTGTGAGTTTGTGTATGTATATATTTTTTTGTTTTCTTAAGTAATGTCACATAGATTTTCCCATTTGATGAGAATCAACTCTTTGAGGTAGACTGAACAGGTATTGTCATTGCTATTTTATTAATAAGGTTATTGAAACTAGGAAGGCAGTGAAGTGACTTGGCTGAGATCGCACAAATATTAGAGCTATTACCTTAACTTGGGACATTGGTCTTCTTACTATTTCAAATTGCCAAATTAATGGTATTGGAAATGGTTCGTGGGTACCCTGACATGTCTGGATGCACAGAGAGAGAGACATTCTTATGTAAAAAAAAAAAAGAATAATTCAGTCAAACCAATACCATTGAGTACTTTGACCTTTCTCCATTCTGCAAACTAAGCTTAGCCTCTCTCAGGTATTGCAAATATGAAGCTCTCATACTTCTTGACTGGAAAGAAATACTTTGAATTTTGGCATAAAATAGGCATTCATTCCAGCGGGAAATGTGGTTAAAAATAATATGAGCATCATTAATCTCTGTTGCCTGAGAAGAGACTGTGTTCATAGACACTGGGAAAGCCAATTCCCCTTGGGCTTTCTTCTCCTCTCTCAGTCTAACTGGCCCTGCCTCAGGTCATGAAGTGACTGCATTGAGCCTTCCCAGTTATTGAAGTAAATGGCAATTTTCTTGGTTTCTCAAAGGAGGCCTTGGTCAAATTGTGTTCCAAGTCTCCCTTGTGTATTTTGGAGAAGGATGAGTGTTCTAGAATTCAGTAGTTTCTTCCTACCTACGTCAGAGTGGCCCTATGATCTCCACAGGTATTTCCATAATAGTTTGGTCTGCTGCCATGTAAGGAGTTTACAGACATCTGTGCTAGAAGGAAAGATAGAGATATTTGCTCTGCCATAAAATAGTAAAAAATTTAAAGAGAGGAGTGCAACAGTGCAAATGATGTGTGCAGAAATATTCCACAACCACTTATAGTTCATTCTTTCTTTATGCCTGTGTAAAAATAAACTAGTGCCATGGGGTAGTAGAGTTAGACCTGACATAATTTATCTAAGCCTTGGGTTTTTCATTTGTAAAATTGTACTAACGCCTGCCTTATAGTGTTGTTTAAAATACTAAATATGATTATGCATTTAAAGTGCTTAGCACAGTGGCACAATACATAGTAGCCATTAATATTTTTTAAATTTACCATAATCATTTTGCAGAAATGTGCATCTGGATGCAAGAGAGATTGAACCAGTAAGAAAATGTGAATAATTAATGCAGCAAAATAGAACTCAGTGATAGAGAAAACAATGTAAAGTAGATATCTACACATTAGAAATAACCTTTGCTGAGTGGAACAACACTTCCTCCTAAAATCTCATGTAATTCTTGAACAATTGTGTGTAAATGCTTTCATAATAATAAGATTAATCCATAAAGAACTACAGAATCGATCACTGTGACTTCAGCCACCTGACAAATCATGGTGAAAAATGAGCTTAAATGCTTTTATTTTCACTGATTTGATCAAATCTGTTATACTTGAGTATAGTATGTATGTATATGGGTATGGGGGTCTATGGCATTAGTGAGTTTTCTCTAGCATTAAAACTGAGGCCAATTTTCACCATTGCAACGTTCCAAGCAATTTGGTTTTAATCTCAAATTTAAGATCATTCAAGTCAAGTGAGAAACCTTTCAGGAAATAGACTGATAGGGAGATATAATATTCATGTGTTTGCCTGTGAATCCACAGACAAAGCTTGCCTCTCTGTTCCAAGACTGACAATGGCTGTAGCATCAGCCACACTGAACTTCTCATACCACATACAAAATGCATTGTGGCTTAGAGGTGTGGTTCAATGGCAAACACATACCTGGGTACTGCTGGCAGTGAATGTGCTAAGGAGAAATCCAGAGGAGAATTTCTTTTTAAATCCATTTCCCATTAACCAAGCTGTCTTTGGGACTTGTTTTGGTTATTGTCAAGAGACAGATATATTTACCATGCAGTTGCTGGCTCCATATAGTCAGCAAATTGCAGCCCATGTGTGTGTTATTTATTTAGCCTCTGGAAATATCTCCTTTTGAAATATTTCTTGGGATGGTTCCCAAACTTTTGTAACTAGAGAACCAACAGTAAAATAGATTTTTTTTTTCTTGAGGCAGCAGCTGAGGTGACTTAAATTTATACTATTAAATAGAGCTCCCCTTCTTCAGTCATGGCTGTTTGACTTATAAAGGAAAAATAAATGGCATTGCCATATGATACACTGCTTCCTTGAACAAGATTTTTTAGGATATAGGGAGACCACTCTTGACTGACAGCTGGAAAGTGACTAAGGAACAAATGCAAGATTACACAGAGAGAGTAGATGTGATAGGTCCCATGACAGAGACAGTGCTGCCACCCACCTGGCTTCAGAGCTGAAATACTGATAACTTGTGATTAAAAATTTTGTTATGGGAACAACATTCTCTAATGAAAGGACTCATTGATTCAATATACCCACATTTGAATGTCTACTTTTAGATCTATTTAGAATGGCTGTTATTGATACACTGAAGACCAGTTAGAAATTCTAAAAGACAGCTTCTAATCAGCAAAAGAAAGTACCTGGAAATGGCCAAAGCTGTTGGAACTTAGAATGGGCTCCTTTGGAAGAGTGGTGAATTTCCTGTCACTGGGGGTATTCAAGAAGAGATCACATGACTATTGACAGAAATTTGCAGTAGATTTCGGTTCTAGATGGGAGGATGGGGTTTGACCAGATGGCTATTAAGATCTCTTCCACCTCTGAGATTCAACAGAAAAAGCCATGGGACTATATTAAACTTATGTTGCATTTGTAATTTAAACACTTGATATTCTTTTCATAAATCACATTCCAGAGTAAAAAAAAAAAAAAAGACAGATTAAGATTTATCACATACCACAACCAGCAGAAGACTAGGAAATCCTTCCAGTGGTCTCTGTTTTAGAATTTATCTTCCTCCAGGAGAAAGGAGCCACAGAATTAGTGACCAGTGATTGAGGGAGAGGATTGAGAGGCAGAACAGCTGACTAAAGAGCAGGAACATTTAGAAAGAGTTTGAAATCATCAGCATTTACTATAGACTTTTTATCATACCTGAAGTCTAAGGGAAAGTATCATTCAGTCAAAAAGAATGCAAACAACCCTGCCCCTTCTCCTCCGTCTCCCTACCCTTATACATATATATGCAGAACTTAATTCAATCTGCCACATATTCTTTAATTGGTGAATGGATAAACTGTGGTACATCCATACAATGGATAGTCACTTAGCAATAAAAAAGAATGACCTACTGATATATGTAACCCCATGGTTGAGTCTTTTTAAATTTTGCATATATATATGAAGCTTTAGATTACATAAATGTTACATCAAAAATATAGGGGATTCCCATATACCCCACCCCTGCCCCCTCCCACACTTTCCCCCATTAACAACATCTTTCATTAGTGTGGTACATTTGTTAAAATTGATGAACACATATTGAAGCATTGCTACTAACCATGGACTATAGTTTACACTTTGCACCACACAATTTTATAGGTTTTGACAAAATGTATAATGGCTTGTTTCCATCATTGCAGTGTCATGCAGGACAATTCCAATGTCCCCAAAATGTCCTATGTTATGCCTATTCTTCTTCCCTCTCCCTCCCCTCAGAACTGCTGGTGGCCACTGCCTTTATATGAATAATGCAAGTTCTTCCATTGGTAGCATAATGATAAGTCTATTTTAGTCTATAATTGCATTTCCCCATTTGGAAAAAGGCCTTGACCGAAAGTGGGAAATATTAAATGCAAATGAGTTTTTATGGCTAAGAGATTTCAAAGTGAGTCGGGAGGTCCTTCCAGAAGTCACGCTTATGCGCGTCTCAGCAGGATCTCATTGACTGCCACAGTAAACAGTGCCTCTAACTTCTGGGATCCTGAGGACTCTGGAGACATCTAGACAAATATGGGAAGGGCAGTCAATCTCAGGAATTTGGCACCCTGTCAGTGGGCTATGCTTTGGAATATATGCTTCCCAATGTAACAGAGTTAGACTCATTTATAATTTCCTTACACATGACTCTTCTGCCCCTTTTATTTGAACTATAATTAGCCCTGTAATCATTAAATATAACCGACAGTCTTTTATTGGCATGGAAGAAAAAGGCCCTGAAATGAGAATGAATTTTTCTTCAGTCATTGAAGAGCAAGAGGGAAAGGGAGAGTCTCCCAGTAAGGCTTGTTATATTATGAAGCACCCTTTTTACCTTTTCAGTTTTTTGCTATTTAGCTTCCAAAATGTATTGAGCTGATTTTACTAGTTAGTAAATTTCATTCTTGGAATTTGTACGCTCTAAATATATAGAAGTAGCAAGCTGGAAGTCATCTTAAAGATAATCTGGTTTAACCCCTTCATTTTACAGATGAAGAAATGAATTTAGAGCTATCGCCAGGCTTGCTTAAGGTCACTCAGCAAGTCGCTAGCGGGCCAGCACTAGTACCCATGTCTTCTGACTCCTGATCTCAGACTTTCCTCATTACCTATGACTGCCTCTTTCCTCACAGGTCTAGTAAGGAAGTTTCTGCAGAGCTAAGGACATCAGCTTTAAAGTATGATGCTATCTATTGGGAAGAGGGATATGGAGCAGAGTGATAGATACACAGGGCTTCTGTGCTAAGGCTAAGGCACTGGAGAAGCCACGAGGACACCTGGAGTGGAAAGAAGACAGTGAGCCCCTCATTTTATCACAAGGGGAAAAGATGTTGTGGGCTCAGAGTTGATCTCTACATTCATTCAAGTCCATTCACAATATACATCTCCTCCCCTTCAGCCTAATCTCCCACTATTGTCACCCTCAGCTGCAGCTAGTTGGAGCTCCTTCCCCAGTAAAGAGCTTGCACTTTTAGGACACCGTGCTGCTTTTGTCAGCTGCAGTACCTATCATCAGTTCACCTAGATCTCCTTTTCTATCCATCTTCAGCTGTCAGGCTCTGTCCATCTGTTCAAGGTTAATCCCAGTGTCTCCTCGTTTATGGAGTCCTACTTCTGTCTCCCCAGTGATACACTCTCTCATATAGCAATAACCTGATAGTCCCTTTTCTACCTTTTTCTCAAAAAGACTCAGAACTATTTGGATAAAAATAGAAAGAAATTTCGATGATAAGAAAATACAAAAATACATTAATCCAACTCATGAAGACCTGAAATAGGTTTTCATTCATTCAGTCTTTTAGTTTAACTAACCTTTGCTGAACACCCATTCATATCCAAACACCAGCACACATATTTTATTCTTCATGAATGTTTCTCTAATTCCTCACCTGTAATTAATCAATGATTCTTATAAATCAACTATTCATTGTCTATATTTTGCCATCAAAAGTTGTTTTTGTTTTTTTTCCTCCCCCTAACAGACAGTAAATTCCAAGAAAAATATTTTCTTTGGGGAGAGGAAGGGGGCTGACCAAGGAAAGATAACACACCATTTTTTCCTGTTAAAGACATAGAATCAAAATAGATATTTACTGAAATCCTTTTCACACTGAATTCTTGGTTTCAGTGCAATGTTCATATGCAGAAATGATGAGGTAATGACTTAATTGAATCTTAATTGTTTTTGTCCCTTGTGAAGGATTTTCAAACCATCAGTATTTGGCAGTCAAGACTGTTCCACTTACCCTCTGGTCCTGGAAAAGATATTTGAAATCCCAATGGCAGGCAAAGCAGGGTTGTTAAAATAATCATTTCCCTAAAGGATGTCAGAAGTCCTAAGGAGAAATATTTACCAGGAAAATCTGTTTTCTCCTTGGAATTTACAGATTTTACTTGTCTGTTTTTCTCTTCTTACATGTCTCACCCTTGCCTCCACCCCACGTGGCAAGAAATTTCCTCTTGTTCTGCAGATTTCCATCATTCAGAAGCTGGCTGAAGTCTGTGCTTATTCAAATAAATGCCTTTCAGTTAATCAAAGTTTGCTCATTTCTATTCTTTTTATTCATAAGAGAGACTTACAGCTATCAGGAGAGGGTTGTAATTTTTAAAGAGCTACTATGCTTTTAAAAACTTTGGTGATGTAATAAATGCCACCCCCTTTTGAGTTAGATGGTCTTCCTGTGTGCTGCCACATAACCCCTCTTTGCACTTAACTCATTACCTGATAATTATCTATTGTTTTGTTTTGTTTTGTTTTTTTAACTTGCTGTAGCCCACACAATACTACAATCTCTTGAGGCAGCAACAGTGTTTCGTGTGTCTAGCATGTATAATTAGTGACTAACCCACAGTGGCAACATCGAAGACTCTTAAGAAATGTTTGATGAATGGACACTTATATGAACAGCTTTTCGTCAAATTCTTGTTGAGAGTCCATGATGTCCCAAGGAGGGTGAGTCACTGGGAATACCACAGTCAATCATAGAGGCACAGGGCACAGTTCTGGGGAAAGTGAGTAGGTCTTCCAATTAAAAAAGAGAATATAGTTTTCTTTTTCTAAAAATGAGTTCATTTTTTATTAACTTGCAAAACCTCTTAATCTTCTTCTGTATACTGGTCAACAAGGTGATTGGAACTTGTCCCCAGAGAACGACTGGACTACTTGGACAAGGCAATAGATGATTGTAATACTATGAAGGAGAAATTCAGAGTTCTATGTGAGCATGTGGGATTTGGTTGTTCAGGAAAGGCATATCAGAGAAATGATGTCTGATCTAACCATTAATGGATGAGTGAGAAATAATTAGGCAAAGATTTGAGAGGAGAATTTTTAAAGAAGAGGAGCACTGTAATAGAGGGGAGAGAGTGGATGGAACTGAGAAAATTCAATAGAACTGAATTGAAAATCCAATTCAATTTCTGTTAGAAAGCAAGAGAGAATAGTGAGAAGTGAGTCTGGGCAGGTGTGCCAGGTCCAGTCAGGCAGTGTCTTGTGAGTCATGCTAAGGAATTTGAACTTTATCCTCACATCAGTGGGGAACTTTTGAAAATTTTAAGTCATAGGGGGATAAGATCGGCTATGCATTTAGAAAGATCATTCTGACTGCCATGTAGTAAGTAGCATAAGGGAAGCAGAAGCTCACAAAAAAGTTCCCCACAGCTCTTTCCTTCTGTGCATTTAAATATCATGCCCTTCATACTCACACACAGGCACACATACACACATACACACGTGTCATTTATAAGTCCCTTATTAAGCCCCCTGCCTATAATTAGTCATAACTACAATGAACATTTGTTGTAGAACATTTTTCTTATGAATTTATATTACATAAATGAAATCACACTATACATACTGTTGTTGTATACAGCACTGCTTTTGCATTCAAGATTATATCATTAGCATCTTTGTATGATTCATTATTTTCAGTGGATATATAATATTCTACCATATGATTGTGCAATAATTTAGGCCATCCCCTGTGTTTACACACTTGTCTATTAATTTTATCTGACCAGAGTCTTGGGGATTCTGCTTCAAAAAATTCTATGGTGTCTTAAAGATTCTGCTTCTCAAAATTAAGATGACATTTCTCATGCAGCCTTCTCTGTCTGATTCTCTGGTATTCTGGATTTTCAGCATTTTTCAGGAACTTTACCAGCTAATCAAAATAATACCAGGAAAGAATCTTTCCTTTGGGAGTTTTTCTGCATTAGGAAACTTTTTGTTTACAATAAAATGAAATAAGATGCTTGGAGGAGGAGGATCTTGATCAAACTTTTTACAGAGTAAACCAAAATGGAATGTTTAAGTATCATGAATAAAAACAGATGTATCAGTCCAACCAGCCTGCCTAAAAGAAAATATTCATTTGCCTGATTTTTTTTTAGTCTGTCCTAAGAAATTATATAGGACACCAAAGTATTTTAATTTTCACTTGGAACTTTATTTTTTCCTGATGTTACCAATGTCACATCATGGCAGTTTTGTTGGAAAGAACACTGAATTAAAATTTAGAATAATTTAGTCACTGATCAGCTGTGTCACTTGGGAGACTGTAGCAGAGAGATTAAGAGCCCAAGTTCTGGGGCAGGATTTGGTTTAAAGTCAGATTCTGTTGTTTATTGTTTATTTGCTTTTTTCTCAAGTGTGAAATTCAGGTAATTATGCCAAACTCATTGTTATTTTCAGTTTTGGAATGACGTAATATATGTAAGACATTTATTTCAGATTTCTAGTATATTTAAGCCCTCAATAAATAATATCAACTATTATTACTTGGCCTCCCTGAGTTTCATTTCTCTGATTTGTGAAATTGGGATATTAATATCTATCAAAAAAAAATCTATCCAACCTACATATAATGATAACTTGAGATAATTCACTTGAAAGTTCTTTGTAAAATAAGTGGTAGGAGACTGTTGTTTCTTTTTTTTTAGGTGTCCACATACATGCTCACCTTCTTCCATTTGAAAAGCAGATTGCATCCAGGTATTTGCTATTACATTAAGTTGGGAGTAGGATGGTTAGGAATTGGGTCCCACCTCTCCCAATTCATCTCCTCTTTATTCTTATAGGTTCTTAGCATTCTCAGTTCCCAGAAGAGTAAAGCACAAGATTAATAATTGCCCATTTATATACCCTTTCCCATAGAGAGTTCCTATGCTAGCCTGGGAAAATAATTAATGGAAATGTAACAGAATCTGTTTCACCATCTTCAAGTAGAGGCAATTGAGAATTCCTTTAATGGCTCATGGGAATGTGTTCAAATGAAAAGGACAAATGTTGCTCATATGGTTTTATAATGGGACTGTGTGTTCTTCTGGGTAGGAAGTGTAGAGGTGGTAAATCCCAGGTGGAAGATTGTGTTTATTTTAATGACTTGGTTAGGATTTCTCTCTGATTTAAAATCAGGCTTGATATGGAGTCTTTAAAATAGAAAAGGCTTTAGATGGACAGAAAGTAAGTTTTTCAGAAATGAGAAATATGGTAATGTAGCACCTTATTGACATTCCTTTTCAGCTATACTTTTGGAGCGTAAGCATGTTGTCTGGCTTCATAACTCTCAGGACTGAAGGCCAAATGAAGACTTGGTTGGAAGGACTGGGGGTGTGCTGGCTCCTGAACCTCAGTAGGGTTGATCTTACCTGGCTGTCTCACTACAGAACGTCCTATGTTACTGGTATGACTTAGTAACCTAGCATTTCTCTTCTCCAGTCAGATGGAGATGTGTCTAGAAGGGAGTTTCAAAATAATCAATTCACTCCATCGCTCTGAAATCTTTATGTACTCCCAAAATATGACACAATGTGTGATTAGCTTTCAAACCCCACCCCAATTTGGCCCTCTTCTACCTACTTTTTCAGTGTTCTCTGCTACTTCAGATCCCATTCTCAACACTTGTTTTCCCAATAAACTTATCTTCATGAATGGATGACATGTTTCCTTTGTCTTTCTCATGGTGAAATGCCCTTCCCAACACCTCTGCCTGTTGAAATCCCACCCATTCTTCAAGGTTCATTACAAATGTCATATTCATAAAAATTTCCTTGAAGACTTTCCAAATCCAAATTCACCTATTCAGAAATGTTCTCTCCTATTTTAAATCCTTATAGTATTTGCTTTTACTTCTCTTATTCAACCCTAAATTATAAATATTTGTCCAATTCCCCACCCCTCATCCTCTCCACCCACCCTATATCCAGCACAGACCTTTGTTAAGTTTTGGTTAAGCTGAATTGAATGAAGAATTAGAGTATCCTGAACCTTGAGGACCCTAGAAATACACAGCTTATGGTACTCTATGAGGACAAAATGAGAACATGGCAGTCGATATGTGGGAAGTTCATAGTGGCAATCTTTTCTTAGGATAGACCAAACATGCAGCTGCTAAATTCTGCCACAGTATAACATTTCAAGAGGAAGGAAGCCAATGTAAACCCACAGTGTGTGCAAAATAGAAATCAGAAACCCTGGGTTTTTTTAACCACTGAACATAATTTCACAGTCTATTTGATATGATTTTTCTAGGCTGTGGTTCAATTCAAACCAGTCTCTTCATTTGAACACAGTGCTATAGCTTTCTCCTATGTTCATTAGCAGTCACTTTGCAACTTTACTCTGGCTTCTTCTAGGTGGTACAGAGAAAGATATTTCTGCCACTAACTTTTTAAAAAATAAAATTTTATTGAAGTATATCATTCATACATAAACATGCATAAGTAAAAAGTATATAGTATAAGTTGTGAACTTACAAAACAAACATGCATGTCATTATACAAGGATCCCAAACATCTCCCCACCACCAGCACCTTGCATTGTTGTGAAACGTTTGTTACAAACTGTGAAAGAGCATCGTCAAAATGTTACTACTAATTATACCTCATATCTTAAATTCAGTGTATTTTCCCCCAACCCACCAAATTATTAATACTTATATTAGTATTATATATTTGTTATCATTCATGAGAGAATGTTCTTATATTTGTCCTCTTAATAAGTTCATCTTCTGCCACTGGATTCCCAGTGTTATACAGTCCCATGCTTTGTACAAACCATTCAAAGTGTGCACTCAGTGACTCTCTTTTTCATCACAGAGTTGTGATGTCATCACCTCAGTCAATTTTAGAAAGTTTTCATTACTCCAAACGGAAAAAGCCCATACTACCTTATCCCCCCCATTGTTGTCCCTCAGAACTGAAATAATATCTTCTTGCCATTGCGTAAAATATTACAATATCACTGTTAACTATCGTCCATAAGTTACTTTAGTTGTAATTTTCCCGTTTATCACCGTATTTGTAACACTTTGTAAAAGAAGAGCATTCTTACATTTATACTATTAACCACGATCTTCACCCACCACCAAAGTCACTGTTATACATTCCCTAGATTATACTACTCTCCATTCAATTGACATTTATGCCCACAGACCACCCCTTTCAGCCACAATCACATTTATAAATCAACAGTGTTAACTATACTCACTATAATGTGTTACTATCAACTCTTTTGATTTCCACACTTTTACAGTTAACCTTATTAATAATGCTAACTTTAAGCATCAGCTCCTATTCTCAACCCACATTCTATTTCCTAGTAATCTACACTCTACTGTTTACCTCCATGAGTTTACTCATTGTATTTAGTTCATATTAGTGAGACCATACCTTATTTGTCCTTTTGTGCCTGGCTTATTTCATTCAACATAATATCCTCAAGGTTCATCCAATTTGTCTTATACACCCCAATTTCATTTCTTCTTACAGCTGAATTAGTATTCCATTTTATGTATATACCACATTTTGTTTATCCATTCATTGGTTGACAGACACTTGGACTGATTTCATATTTTAGCAATTGTGAATAATGCTGCTATGAACATCAGTGCAAATGTCAGTTTGCATCCTTGCTTCAGTTCTTCTGAATATATTCCTAGTAACCTTATGGGAGTTCTATATTCAGCTTCTTGAGGTACTACCAAACTGTTTTCCACAGAGGCTGCAACATTGTACATTCTCACCCACAGTGAAAGAGAGTTCTTGTTTCTCCACATCCTTTCCAGCACTTGCAATTTTCTGTGTTTTGTTTTTGTTTTTGTTTTTAATAATGGCCATTCTTTTAAGTGTGAACTGGTATCTCATGGTGGTTTTGATATGCATTTCCCTAACAGCTAGTGATGTTGAACATTTTTGCATGTGCTTTGGGCCATCTGTATTTCCTCTTTAGAGAAATGTTTATTCAAAATTTTTGTCCATTTTTAATTGGGTTGCTTGTGTTTTTATTGTTGAGTTGTATGATCTCTTTATATAACATGGAGATCAAACCCTTATTGGATACATCGTTTCCAAATATTTTCTCCCACTGAGTAGACTGCCTTTCCACCTTTCTAACAAAATCATTTGAAGCACAAAAGTGTTTAATTCTGAGGAGGTCCCATTTATCTATTATTTCTTTTGTTGTTCATGCTTTTGGTGTAAGGTTTAAGAAACTGATGCCTACCACAAGATCCTGAAGATGTTTTCCTACATTTTCTTCTAGGGGTTTTATAGTTATAGCTTTTATGTTAGGTCTTTGACCCATTTTGAGTTAATTTTTCTGTAAGGTGTAATATAGAGGTCCTCTTTCTTTCTTTTGGATATAGATATCCGACTCACCCAGCACCATTTGTTGAATAAACTATTCTGGCCCAGCTGGGTGGGCTTAACAGCCTTGTCAAAAATCACTTGACTGTAATGTGAGGGTCTGTTTCTAAGTTCTCGATTCAGTTCCATTGGTCAATCTCTCTATCTTTATTCAAGTACCATGTTGTTTTTACCACTGTAGCTAAGTAGTATGCTTTAAAGACTGGAAGTGAGAGTCCTCCAACTTTGTTCTTCCTTTTAAAGAACTTTTGGCTATTTGGGGCCCCTTGCCCTTCCAAATAAATTTGATAATTGGCTTTTCCATTTCTGCAAAAAAGGATTCTGGGATTTTCATTGGTTTTGCATTGCATCTGTAAATCAGTTTGGGTAGAATTGACATCATAACGACATTTAGACTTCCAGTCCATGAACATGGAATGCCCTTCCATTTATTTAAGTCTTCTTTGGTTTCTTTTAGCAATGTTTTGTAGTTTTCTGAATACAGTTCCTTTTTGTCCTAGATTAAGTTTATTCATAAATATTTAATTATTTTAGTCGCTATTATAAAAGGTATTTTTTTCTGATTTCCTCCTCAGATTGCTTATCAATAGTGTATAGAAATACACTATTAATTTTTTTGCATATTAATCTTGTATCCTGCCACTTTGCTGAACTCATCTATTAGTTGTAGTAGCTTTGTTATGAATGTTTCAGGATTTTCTAGCTATAACATCATATCATTAGTGAATAATGACAGTTTTACTTCTTCCCAGCCTATTTGAATGCCTTTTATTTCTTTATCTAGCCTATTTACTCTAGCTAGAACTTCTAGCAAAATGTTGAATGAGTAATGAATAACAGTGGTAACAGTGGGCATCCTTGTCTTTTTCCTGATCTGAGCAAGAGAGATTTCAGTCTTTCCCTATTGAATACAATGCTAGCTGTGGGTTTTTCATATATGCACTTTTCCATATTGAGAAAGCTTCCTTCTCTTCCTATCTTTTGGAGTATTTTTATCAAGAAAGGATGCTGTATTTTGTCAAATGCCTTTTCTGCATCAATCAAGAAGATCATGTGATTTTCTTCTTTAATTTATTTATGTGGTTTATTATACTAATTGATTTTCTTTTATTGAAAAACCCTTGCATACCTGAGGAAAAACCCACTTGATCATGGTGTATAATTCTTTTAATAAGCTTTTGGATTTGGTTTGCAAGTATTTTGTTGAGGATTTTTGCATCTATACTTATTAGAGAAATTGGTCTGTAAATTTCTTTTTTCTTAGCACTTTTATCTGGTTTTGGTATTAGGGTGATGCTGGCTTCATAGAATGTGTTTGGTAGCATTTCTTCCTGTTCAGTTATTTGGAAGAGCTTGAGCAAGACTGGTATTAGATTGTCTCTAAATGATTGGTAGAATTAATCTGTGAAGTCATCTGGTCCTGGGATTTTCATCTTTGGGTGGTTTTTGATGACTGTTTCAATCTCTTTACTTGTGATTGGTTCATTGAGGTCTTCTATTTATTTTAGTTCAGTATAAGTTGTTTCTCCAAATTTGGCCATCTCGTCTGCATTTTCTAGGTTATTGCCATGCAGTTGTTCGTAGTAGTCTCTATTATCTCTCTTATTTCTGCAGGTCAGTGGTAATATCCCTCTCATTTCTGATTTTCTGTATTTGCATCTTATCTCGTTTATTCTTTGTCAGTCTAGCTAAGGGATTATCAGTTTTGTTGATCTTCTCCAAGTACCAACTTTTGGTTTCGTTGATTCATTCTGTTTTTTTGTTCTTCGTTTCATTGATTATTGCTCTGATCTTTATTATTTCTTTCCTTCAGCTTGGTTTGGGATTAGTTTGCTTTTCTTTTTCTAGTTCCTCCAGTTGTGCAGTTAGGTTTTGATTTTAGCTCTTTCTTCTTTTTTAATGTAAGCATTGAGGGCTATAAATTTCTCTGTCAGGAATGCCTTCACTGCATCTCATAGGTTCTGATATGTTGTGTTCTTGTTTTCACTTGTCTTGAGATATTTATTTATTTCATTTGTCCCGAAATTTCTTCTTTGACCCACTGAGTCTTTAGACTGTGTTGTTTAATCTCCATATATTTGTGAATTTCCCCTTTTTCTGTCTGTTATTGATTTCCAGCTTCATTATGTTATGATCAGAGAAAGTGTTTTGTATAATTTCATTTTTTAAATTTATTGAGACCTATCTTGTAACCCAACATGTTTTCTGTTCTATCCTAGAGTAGCATCCATGAGTGCTTGAAAAGAGTGTATATCTTGCTGTTTTGGGGTATAATGCTCTATAAATGACTGTTAGGTCTAGGTCATTTATCACATTATTCAAGCTGTTTCCTTATTTATCCTCTGTCCAGATGTTCTATCCAATGCTGAAGTTGTGGACTGAAGTCTACAACTATTGTAGAAACATCTATTTCTCCCTTCAGTTTTGCCATTATGTGCCTCATGTTTCTAGGGGCACCCAGGTTAGGTAAGTAAATATTTGTTATAGTTATTTCTTCTTGATGAATTGCCCCTCTTATTAATAAATAATCATCTTAATCTCTTATAGCAGTTTTGTTTTTAAAATATATTTTGTCCAATATTAGTATCGCTACTCCAGTTCTTTTTTGGTTACTGTTTACATGGAATATCTTTTTCCAACTTTTCACTTTCAACCTGGTTGTATCCTTACAACTGAGGTAAGTCTCTTGTAGATAGCATATACATGGCTATATATATTTTTTATCCATCCTGCCAATCTGTATCTTTTGATTGGGGAATTCAGTCCACTAACATTCAGTGTTATTTACTGTAAAGGCATTACTTACTTCTTCCATTTTATCCTTTGGCTTTCTCTTGTCATGTCTCACTATTGTCTGACTTTTTAACCCTTTAATTTACCCTTCCTAATAATCTTCATTTCTACACTCTTCTCCAAGTCTGTCACCATTGTTTTGTGTTGTTTTTTTTTTCCTTTCAGGCTGTAGCACTCCCTTTAGTATCTCTTGTAGATCTGGTCTTTTGGTAACATACTTTCTCAGTTTTTGTTTGTCTCTGAAGACTAAACTCACCCTCATTTTTGAAGGAAGTTTTGCTGGATACAGAATTCCTGGCTGGCAGTTTTTCTCTTTCAGTACCTGAAATACATCATACCACTTTCTTCTTGCCTCCATGTTTTCTGATGATAGATTGACACTTAATCTTATTGGAGTTCTCTTTTATGCTTTGATTTTCTCTTGCTGCTTTCAGAATCCTCTTTTTATCTCTGGTTTTTGTCATTCGGATTAGTAGGTGTCTTGGAATAGCTCTATTCAGATTTATTCTCTTTGGGATGTATTTCCTTCTTTCATAAGGGTTGGGAAGTTTTGGGCCATTATTTCCTCAAATAGTCTTCCTGCCCCTTTTCCATTCTCTTCTCTTTCAGGGAAACTGATAACTCATATGTTTGGGCATTTCATTTTGCCATTCATTTCCCTGAGTCCTTCTTCACCTAGTGTCTTCTTAATACACTTTATCCCGTTAGTCATATTTTCCTTCAACTCTTTAAATTGATTTAGGAGATTTATGTGATTATCACTTATTAGTTGTCTTAAATTCTGTATCTCATCAGGATATTTGGTTTGTTCCTTCAGCTGGGCTATATCTTCCTGTTCTTTATATAGCTTGTAACTTTTTGCTGATGATTAGGCATCTGAATATGTTGGTGAATTTACTCTGATGGTCAATTTCTCTCTCTTGCCTCATGTTTTTGTTTGTTTGTTTGTTTGTTTGTTTTTACTTTCAAGGCTTTTCTTTGATTTTGTGTTTAACTTATTCTGAGTCTTTAAAATTGCCCCACTTAATTTATCAAAATCAAGCCAGGGACTCACTAATGGAGTGCAGATGTTCTCCCAGGGATTCAGGACAAGAGAGACCTAAAAGCAGTTTTTCTCCTTGCAGTTTCCCAGCTGGCCAGCAGATTGCACTTGTCAACAAATCTTTCCACAGAGGTGTCTCTTTCGATCTCTGCTTGTCCATGATTCTGGTCTGTCAGAGATGAGCTTCAAAGTGGGTTCTACTGGCCAAATTCACTGAAGAGAAACCACTCTCTCCCCTCCAGTGCATCCTTACTCTTCCCAGGGAGGAAGATATCTGTTCCCTTTTCAGTCAGATTGGCTGCATAAGCCTTGGGTTTTATACAGGCTGCATGCCTTGAGGTTGGGGGATGCATGCCATTCCCATTAGTAACTCATTGTCATTTCGAGTTCTTTGTCTCTCTGTCCCTTACCCTCCTGAGGGTTGCAGCACTGTCCTGGACTGCTGACCCCAAAAGCAAGTCTCTCCGACAGCTTTTTCCCCTTTCTCCATTTTTTTGTGTGCCAGAGTTGAGCTCTGCCTGCCTACTCCAATTCCGTCTTCCTAGAAGTCTCTGCCACTAACTTTTGAAGAGTTATATTTTGCTTATAACCTTTGTATTTGCACTTTTTCAAAATGATGGACTCTTCATTCTGTAAGGAGGATTAGCTACTTCATCTTAGAAGCAATGGAGCATACTAGAAAAATCATTAACTTTGGATTTAGAAGACCAGGTAGTAGGCTGCTGTGATGTTTTCAGGATCCATGTGGCCCTGAGAATACTTTCTCACTCTATAGTTTAATTATCTCATCAATAAGGAGTGTTCACCAGATGAGCTCCAAGGGCCACTTTGAGATTTGTATTTTGGGAGTCAGAGTCCACTTAGATGATGATTTTTGCAATTAAAGTTATTCTTTCATCAGAATTTGTGGAGCTTACCTAAAGTACAGCTCACTATATATACTAGTTTTTGAGTCTCAGAAAGCTGATTTGTCTTTTTATTTTAAGTTCATTTATTTATTCCTCCCCCCCTCATTGTTTGCACTCACCTGCTGTCTGCTCTCTGCGTCTGTTTGCAGTGTGCTCTCTGTGTCTGCTTGTCTTCTCTTTAGGAGGCACCAGGAACCAAACCTGGGACCTCCCATGTGGGAGAGAGGTGCTCAACTGCTTGAGCCACCTCAGCTCGCTGCTTTGTTGTGTGTCACATTATCTTTCCTCTTTGTGTCTCTTTGTTGCATCATCTTGTTGTGTCAGCGCGCTATGCCTGCCCATTGTGCCAGCTCATTGTCTCGCTCATCTTCTCCAGGAGGCACCAGGAACCGAATCCGGGACCTCCCATGTGGTAGACAGGAGCTCAGTTGCTTGAGCCACATCCACTTCCCTGATTAGTCTTTTGAGCCACTCTGAAGTAGGCAGGAAGGTTCTTTGGTCAAAAGAGTTTGGAAATATGTAATATAATAATCTTTTCATGGAGATGAGCTGTTAAAGTAACAAATTAAAGAGTCTAAAAGTCATATCCTAAAGAAATATGTTTAACTCTTAATACGGCTTATCTTATATTTAATTAATTCTAAAAGTAGTTTTTATAAGTCCTCTAAACTTCCAGGGGGTTATTCTTCTTAACAAGATTAATGTTGAATACAAATTAAAGACTTTTCCTATTCTTTGGGGTTTCACTGAGTCATTTATAATGGATTACCCCCTCATTCTGGAAACTCCTCTCTGGCTTTCTCTGGGCCCGAGTTCTAAAGTGTGCTTTAAGAGAAGACCTTGCTCAGCACCCAATCAACCAGCTCTCCAGGCAAGTTTCTTCACTATTGAGAAGATGTCTTCCTTTAGATGTCTTCACATAATATCAAACACATCTAGCTTGAAATGACATAGTTATTTACCCCCAACCCTCAACCAAAAATCAGCAACAATATAAAAAACATACTAATTTTCATTGCTGTTGCCATGATACTCCTAGTTGATTGGCTTTGAAATTTTAAAGATGCCCTTCACATCTTCATTTCTTTTGACCAACTATCTTCTTTGCCTTTATGTGAGAATGACGTGTCAAGAAATTTGATTCTTCTCCAGTTTGCATATGCCTTCTTGCGTAACTGGCCTGTACTTAATAAACATAAGGGATCATGTCACATTTATTTTCTATCTCTAGATGTCTGGCATCTATCACAATTCTTTCTATGGCAGAGGTGTTTAGCAAAAATATGTATGCACATCTGTACACACCTTTTTAGATAACAGTGACTGAAATCCAATTGTGTGTTTGTGAATGTTTGTTTTAATAAAAGATGCCAATTCTAACCATACTTCTGCCGTTAATTTTCTGGGCAAATCCTTTCTACATCTGGAAAATAAAGCAGTGGGACTATATGATTTAAAAGGCCTTTCTAGCCCCCCATTCCCTATGGCTAACAGAATTTAGTGTTCATAACATCTGTGCACACCACAAGAGTAACAGAAGAATTGATGCTATCTGATATGTTTAGTCAGTAATTAGTTTTTAGTCACTTCTCAGAAATTCAGGTGGACTGGAACTTTCTTTCCAGTGCAGTCTGTTGATGGAGGAACAGAGAAAATGTTTAGGTTTTTATTTAATATGTATACACGGCAGTGATATTGCATTTACTATACAGCCTAAAGGTTATTGCTCTGGTTGAATACTTTTAAGCAAAGTACAAGTGTGATGCTATTGGACCTTATGAAATGTTGAAAGAACCCCATCCTCAAAACCACCTCTTTAATAAGACCATGTAGTCTGTTAAGTTGAGAGCACCCATTAGTTAGCTTGATGGGTAAAATACCTGAAGGGACATTCATTTCTTGAAGTTCCCTCCAGGAGGTGTCTTTGTTGTGAAACTCCCTTTAATTTGCAGCCACAGTGCATTCCTTTACAGGAACTGTAGTGTTTTGAAATACTTTCTGAAGTAAATTCCCCCACCCCTATAAGAGCAAAGAGAGTTCCTATTTCACAGAGAAACGTGGCATATTTATATAAAAAAAGATACAAATAGAAAAACTTTTGATTTGCTTGTTTGCTTTTCTTGCACTTCTCAAGTGGAGTGATTTGGGTGAAATGTTAAATTTGTTTTGTAAACACAAAATGGAAAGTAGTCAAAAATAGTTTATAAATTGAAATGACAGAATTTATCTGTATGCTTACTAAACCCTAAAGCCGTTCCCAAGTCATCAATATCTGTAGACTGTCTCCAATGTTATCCTAGCAGTGTTATAATTTTTAACAGGGCAAGGACTAATTTATTCCTCTCTTCCCTGGCATGCATGCCTCCATTTGCAATCCACTCCAGAAGCATGGATACTTATGGGGAGAAAAAGGAAACAAGCCTACATTTTGATTCCTAGTCCCTGGGCCTCCCATGTCTTGCCTATGATATGCATTTTATGCCTACTGTTTTGTTATTTCACATAGCAGTGTTGCAGATACACTAAAGGAAAAACTATTGAAAGTTCTTCTTGTATTGTCAAAAGCAGAAAAATTAATTCCAGGTCTATATTAAACTGTATCACTGCTGATTTTTAAACAGTATCTTAGAAGCAGAAAACCCCAATCTATAAATTGCCATTTCACTGTCATATTTGTCAAATAAATTCAAATGATTGCAACATTGTACAGATTGTGAAAAAATTGTGACCTGGCTGCTAATGGCTGCAGAGACATAACACTGGTAGTGAGCAATTAGGGAGCTGGCTGTTGGCTCCAGTGACGTGGTAGCCAGCTAGAACTTTCTTAATGGGTCACTAGGGAAAGAAAACATTCATCTCCATTCATCATAATGAAAACCAGGCAGAAACAAAGCAGGAGTCAATGGTTAGCACAACAAAATTTATTTTTATACCATGAAGTTCATTAAGGGCAACTCAGTCTTTCTCAGCACAGGTTTCTACTTGCAGCTGTAAATCATTGTTTGTATCATAATGTGCCTTTGTAAATAATGAACAGCTACTTTTGCCCTGAGCCATAGATAGAGGTAGGGGTTTATCTCCCCACCTCCTACATTCCTGATATCCTAGCAACCTACCTGGGATTTAAATCAGTTTTGGAGAACATTTATTTCTCATAAATAGTGCATGACTTTCCAAAATAGAGAATGGTCTTTAACTTTTTAGCCCTGAACAGAGAATCTGAACCAAAGGACATACAAATCCAGCTTTAGTTACTTTTAAGGTGTCTTAGACAAATTCCTTATTCTCTTTGAACTTTGGATTCCTCATCAGCAGAAAAAAAGGTTAATCAAGCTTCAGGAGTCCCTGTTCAGATCTGTGACTTGGGTTCTACCCAGCTCTGCCTTTTCTAAGTGGGAACTCAGAGCGGGTGACTCAATCATAACTGTAAACCTTGGTTGTCTCATATTTCAAATGTGAATGAAAATGCCTTGCCTATTCCGTGCATGATATGACACTTTTTCATTAGAAAAAAATCTCATCTAGTGTCCCTAAGAGACAGCTGAGGTAATAAAGACACTGATTCTAGCCTTATGTCTGTGTTCAGATGCTGGCTTGTTACCACCCAACTTCTGAAGGACACAAGTTGGTGAGGATGCAAGACTAAAGAACCAACCTCACATTTAGTCAGGCGTAAGCTTTATTGGGACTTAAGGACAGGAGAGATCCTTTGAAGGCGGCCAGTCAAAGAATGAATGAAGTTAGCGCTTTGCAAAGAGACAGGAAAAATGAGGGGTGATATAAGGGGTCTCAGAACAAGGACATTTCATAGGGGTAATAACAAGGACATACCATAGGGTATGAGAACAGAGTTCCTGCTAGAGTCATGTGAAGCATACGCATGGGGTGTGGTGATGTTTTCACTATGCTTGTAGGAAGGACATTTACCAAGAACATTCACTGCTTTGGGAAGATTATAGTTTATGATAACATCTATGCATTCTGGGGAGGGTTGTTAACAGTTAACTTATGCTTATGTCATGCAGGAGGCTATGTGCTGAAGACTTAGGGGTCCTGAGCCCCCCAGGGCTCTATCTTAAATAGGATTATTAAAATGTAGCTTTGGAGTTAAATGTGAGTTCAAATCCAGGCTTTACTACTTGGTAGCTATGAGATTTTGGATGAAATTACTTAACTGCCTCCCTCTGATCCTCCATTGCTTCAAATAAGAAATGATAACAAATTTGCAATAGTCCAGCATATGGCCCATGATTAGCAGACATTCAATAAATGACATTTTATTGCTTTTGTTTTTGTTAGTAGTATTGTAAAGTGCTTTGTAAACAATACAGCAATGTAGAAAGGTAAATTCTTCTTATTAGCAGCCTCTTGGACAAGATCATACCCACAATATGGGAGTCGTGTGAGAGGAATACAGTTCTAAGTTCACCTAGAGGGACATTGGATTTATATTTTAAAATCTACCATGAATAAGATTCTTTACATGTTAAATGATGACTCCTACAATAGTCATGGGACAGTGGCAAAACTAGAATATGCAATGAGTGACATCTACCTTCAAAATAAATGGAGGAGATTAAAGCTTTGTTTCCACAAACAGTAGCAGGAAGCAAATGTCAGAAAGGTCTTGGTCCAAACCCTCTTTTCGGTAAATATTAACCATTTTCTGACACCTCAACAGAGATTTCTGGGCAAACGCTGCAGAGGTTAAGATCCCTGCCCAGTTGTTTAGTCTTACCCTGTCCTAACAGTTTAGAACCAAAACAACAGTAGTATACCAATAAACCATGCATGTTAATTTCATTCCATCCATGGCAAATATGACTTGCCCACATTCCATCACTAAGATAATACTTTCTCCTCTTGCTCAGCAGGCACCCAAGTCTTGGCTGTTCTCTTGGTAGGACCTTAAACAATACACAGACAGCTTGAGGGATTTTTTCCAATTAAGCATGCACTTATTTTTCTGCTAATACATTGAGTGATTTTTCCAAAAACATTAGGGACTTTTTATTTTAGTTTCTAATCTGAAATACCATGTTTGGAACTTTTGTTTCTTCACTTTAGTGTTTTCCTTACACAGAAAGATGGTTTGTATTTAGATAGGAAACTTTCTAGCAAATTCAGCTAATGGAATCTCTTGTTCAGCTTAGCTCATGAGGGTAGCTTCATTTGACAATTGCTATTCACCATTAGCGTTTAACATTAAAATGTAAACATCAGATTAAAACTTTACCAGAGTGTTTAGAAAGAGTAGTAGTGTATTAATCAAGCACAGAACCATAAGTAATTGCAAGAAAGAGCGTAAACAATTTTTCAAAAAAAGATCTTTAAAAAGACATATTCTTCTTTTCCAAGTTACTCCACAGAGGAAATTTTACTCCTTAGAAATGCTATTTCCCATCTAATTCTTACCAAATAGCATTTTTGAAAGCTGTAAATATTTACTCATAACCATGACTACATTTTAGACCAACATTCCATAAATACAAAGTTAAGTTAGTTTTCTACGTTAGCATGAACACCTAACTTACGAATTAATGTGTTCTTTGAAACTGGAAATTTCTAAAATTTTTAAATTGAGATGTAGGAAAGAATTACATACATTTACTAGAAATTTCCCTTACTATTGGGGTATATCTTTTTAATAAATTATACCATGACCATGTTGAAAAGGACTGAATAACGTTATTAAAGTAACTTTTTTTATAATTTCATTTTAAAATGGAAATGAAAACCAAAAAAACTCAAAGAAAAAAGGGAAATATACCAGCTTCCATTTGATGTATTAGAAACATAGCATATTATAGTTATAGTAAATGAAAATAAAAATTTAGTTCCGAGCTTCCTAGTAGTCGAGCCAAGATGGACAAAATAATTTATTATGTAGTTCTTAATGCCTGGCAAAATCAATTTTACAAATTTTGCAACCTTTTTTTCCCTGTAACCGAATTATGAAATTAATTTAATATATTAATATCATAAAGGATGGTCTTATCACCAACACTTGTGAAAAAAGAATGCTAAGTTGCTTTGCATATGGCTATTTTTTTATTGACTCTAAAAATCTGACTGTATTATATGGCAATATTTAGTAATTTCCTAAGATAAGAAGGAATTCTCATTAAACAGCCCATCTTTGCATTTGAAAGACTGTATTTTACAGGATTTAGTTGAATTTAGTAGGTCAAACAGTTTCCTTTTTTTTTTTTTCAAATTTTCATGGTTCTTTACTGCACTTGATCTTAGCCAAAAGACCAAGAAGTGATCATGGTTCTTTACTTTGAGTATTCTTTTACTATGTTGTTCAATTAATTTTTTTAGCTAAATTTTTAAATTTATTTATTTGGTTTTGTGAAGGAAAATACTATTGGGGTGACAAAATTTTGAGGTAAATTTGGAGACTTTAATAAGTGCTGAACCATTTATAAATATGTGTGGGGTCACTATTATAACAAAATGTTTTAGCTCCATCAAAGGAGGTCTGAAGTTTTTAACCCATGAAATTTTATTGTTTAGCATGATGTACATGCTATAATTTGGTAACTTCTTTCTCTCCAGTCTATGTAGTATATAGCACTAGATAAAATTTTAAAATTCTGCTGTGGCTTAGAAATAGAATGTTTCTCGTGTCTAGTTAAATGCTTATCAGTTGGTAAGGAACCTGATGTGGGGTTAAAAATTTCTGAAGTTGCTATATTGTGAAACTTAACTAAAGAGCCAAGGCAAAAAATATAGCACTTCATCAAAATGTAATGCATGGTATTGGATGAATTCCCAAAGTTAGTGTGCTGAAAGTAGAGAAAGAATTTCCTAATTTATTGAAAATCACATTTCAGTAGAACAATGGAAATTACTTATTTCAGACTTGATGCTTTTATAAAAGCCTTCAGAAGAAATATTCAAAAATATTCAATTTCAGATGTATAAGAGAAGTCTATACATGTTTTAATGTGCTTGAGAATTAGCCCCTTTCTTTTGTTGCACGTCTCACAAAATGTTCTCAATTATATATTCAAGATATTTGAGCTTTATAATTTTCCTAATTCAATAGAGGGAACTAGTACATTTTCCCTAAACTTAGAAATTTTAGATTTTTTCCCCCCATTTGTGCTATGTGTTTGTCTTCTGAATTGAGAAATATTGGCATAGCAAGGATGGGCAAAATGCTGAAGAAGAGAAAGGAATGGAGGGAATAGAGAAGAGAGGGAAAAAGCACATTGTGTTTACTTTTAACTATTGAGCAATTTTAAGAGCCATTATTTATAAAATCAGTTAACAGATGATAACAGGTGATCTTTGAGCTTTGGATAGTAGCTATTGAAACCCATTTTCAATGAGCTCTTAATCTGCTGACTTAGAAAATTTATAAATATACTTGTGTTTTTAACATTCATAGATTACATTCTAACCCTAGGCAGATTTTGATATCAGCTTCAGTCTGGTATACAGCAGTAGCCCCCACACCCTGATTCAAAGACTGATGAAATCTCAAAGTTTTCAGTGGTCTATGGCAAAGTGAGAAAAATAAGGATTGCGATAAATTTTTGGTAAAGCTAAATTAATACATGTTTTAAAATTTGAGATTACACTTTTCATGCAACTATTCTTTTGTGAATGTTTTACTTTGCAAAATAAAAGTAGGCAACTCTGTAAGTCCCCCCACACGTGTGCTTTTAAAAAAATGTGCTTGTCCATAAAATCCAAAAGTTTGATACAAAGAACATTGGAGATGAAGTTAGAGATCTCTTCCCACCCCATCTCACACCAGTGCTGATGATGTTGCTCACTTATTTCTTCATAGTATTTATCATAATCTGAAATTGAATTCTATATTTATTTACTTGAGATTTTCTGTCCCCTTCCTGGAAAATGTAAGCACCAAGAAAGCAGAGACTTTGTCTTGGCCTTTTAGATATTATCATTGAATATAATACCATCCTGGCACAGAACTGGTACAAAATAAATATTTGCTGAATAAGTGAATGAGTGAAATAAAGTAGTTGGCTGTAACTTGAAAACTAGGCCTATGTGTGTTTTCCTGAATAGGGGAATGATAAGGAGACATGTTATAATTTACCCAGTTTACAGGGATAAATTTGCATAATGGCAGGAAGGAGGAAGTTATGCTACAAAGATAGGCTGGGGCCAAAAGCTTAAGCTTCTTGAATATTATGATGCAGAGTTTCTAGGATCTTTTTTGTGGGCATTGGGCAGCTACTAAAGGTTTTTGAGCAGTTAGTGTGTGCTTTAGCAATGCCTTCTTTATTGCTGGCTATGGAAATGATTTGGTTTCAGACGAGTTCCATTCACTCACCAGTTCAAGGAAAGAATAACCTCTGAATGTTAGTAGGGTGTTGATTTAGTCAGTGTTCATTTCTTTTTCCATGCAGTATGACTGCCATGTACAATCGTGCTTCTGGGTAAGCAGGCAAAAATGTTTCCTTAGCTCTTCATGGCCTAAGATGAAATGACCCAGTACTTTGGAAGGCATTTCCTACCAATTTTTCTCATATTTCAGAGGGGGCAGTGGCATCTTTTAAAAGTTCAGTATCATCTTACTGTCAATTTATTCTGCCTCTTCAATTTTTCCTTGTTTTACAATTTATTATTCTAATGCATAGTTACCCTTACATTAAAGTTACCCTCTCCTGTGATTCGTAATTTTAGGTCCAGTTTGGAGCCTTTAAATGCAGTTTATTTATGTTTGGTTTCAGTGGAGTAGCTGAAACCCAATACCTACAAGACCTCCAAAAGTTCAATCCAATATGGCCTTACGTGTTACACACACATGTTCTCCTACCACTTCAGATGTATAGCTAATTTCTAAAATGGAGCACAAAGATATCAGAATGCCAGTTAAAACAGTGACCTATTGTATAGACTCTGGCAGCCAATTCTAGTTTCCTGAATTGGTTCACAATAATGTAAAAATTATGGTCAGCTCATAAAGAATTTTTATGGTTCAACTATAAGTCATGGAATCTCCTTTATATTTATATTGTGGAAGATGATATCATGTTCAATACTGAGTTATAAAAGGGGGAAAGCACCAAATAAAGCAAAAAGCCAGTGCTGTCAAATTTAAGAAAAGGAATCAGTGAGTTAACATTGACCGACAGTTTTCAAGAACCACTGAATCACATTCATTTGTAATAACCAGTATTGGAAATTCTCAATGCATATGACTAGACAGCAGAGATGTGTGTATTAAACCTACCTCTTTTTAATAATTGAGAACTTATGAAGCACTTCACATGTAATATACCCTTTTATTTGTGTGTAAAAGATTAACTTGGAAATTTATCCCCCACCTCTTTTCTTAACTATATCATAGACATCATCTATATGTAAAGTAAATGAAAGATAAAAAGGTAAATAAGCCATATAGTCCTTGTCCTCAGAAGACTCTACTGGGAGAAACAAATATACACAGATGGATATAGTATAAGGCAGAATGTAATAAGTGCCAATAAATACATAAGTGATAAGATGATACGCAGTTTTTGACTGGGGAAAAGTCTTTTAGAGAAGGCAGGATTTAAGCTTGGTCTTATAGAATAGGTTTGTTTTCAGTAAGAAAAGGTAGAGCAACTAAGGATTCCAGGTCATTGAAATGGCCTAAGGAAAGGCATGATGATAAGAAAGTGAAGAAAATCAATTTTTATTTGTATTCAATCAGCTTTAATGTCTGATGTTACAGAACATAGTACACTAGTTCTAATCTGTTTTGTTCATAACTGAGAGTTCGGCTTTTAACTGGAAACAATTTTCAACCACTACAAAAACCTTATTATATCCTTAAATTGTGTGTTCATGGAAGCTATAAACTATACTTCTCATTAATGGGAGTATACTCACATCCTTGAAACTTGAGATCATTTATAATTGTACACTATTGCTTATTTTTTTAGTAATTTAGTAATTTCTGAAGCATATTCATATGCATTGCACAATTGAATCCTTCCAAAATCCCTATGAGGTAGTAGGTTATGTGGGATTTTTATGAGCATTTTTTTCATAAGAGAGAACTGAAACATGCGTGTCTAAATGAATTTTTCCAGGATCACTTGCCAATAAGTGCAGATACACAATCAATTTAGAGCCCATTCTTTTTCCCCTCTACCTATTTATTTGTCATTATGTAGATGTCCATACAATGCATATCTATCTGAATTGACACGTGAGAAATAGAAAAAATTGAAATTGAGAAAGATCCAACATTAGTAAGGTTAACTGCCAAAATAAATGTGGATGTACAGAACTGAAGACAAATGTAAAAGCGGTGGGAGAGCTCCATTTCAGGCAGGATTTAATGGAAGGAAAGTCAATAGCTGAGAGTATGCAAATTAAAGGATTATGAAAGAGAAGGTTTTGCTATTAATATTACTATTAAAACCTAAGATGCCAAGCCTTGAAATAGAGCAGTTTAGGGTTTTTCATGTGGTGAAGGCTACAATTCTTTATATATTTCAGAGTGCAGTGACTGGAGACCTGTGAACATACTTATTGCTGTTTGTTAGTAATACTTGAAAGGTGAGACTATCTAAAGCAGCCCTACTTGAGCCTTATCTACTGCTCTGTGATTTAATATTTAGTGGTTCAACATAATGAGTTTTCGTTTCTTCACACTTCAAAACAGATGTAACATACTTCGAAATTCATCATGAAAAAAACTACCGACGTGAATATTCATTCAGATATATATGATATGGGGTCTGTAGGTATTCCTCATGTCTAAAGCATATGTCAAAATATCTTCAATTGAGTAAATTCAATAATTACATTTTGTTAAAAATGTATCATCTCTTGTTATATAGACAGTGGTATATTAAGTCTTTTAGGGACAGATTTATAGTGTCTCATATAGTGGTTATTAAAAATGATATCTTTTTATTAATGAGAATCAAAGTTGTAAGTTGAGAATCAAAGATCTCAGTCAGAGGAGTAAGGTAGAGCATTTTATGCACCGCATTCAGCATCTTTTATGCACTGGAATAATTGAATACTTCTGAGTGTGCATTTTTTAACTTTCTAAAGTCTGAGAACAAGTTTAGCGGTGGGGGAATATATGCCCAATCCCATCCTTCAGGAAGTCATAGCTTGATTATACTAGCTCAGGATGAAAGGCAAAATGAGCAACAACAACAAAAGAAAAGATTTTTAAAATGTTGAAAACTTTGGTTTGGTTTGGAGGGGGCACATTTCTGGCAGCGCTTTATTTTGATTCATAATAAAAAAACAGAGGCATCTAGATTCAATTTTCTGGAAAATACTAATGGCTTAGGAAAGGGGCGGGGTGGAGAATGAATGTAGAACAAAGTTCCTTTATTCATTTCTATCAAAGCCAGAATATCTACATATAACTTTAGGAATGGTGTATTAGCCTCCTGGCACTTGAGCATAGAGATTTAGTATAGTGAACATGAGGGAAGCGGGTGTGGCTCAATCGATAGAGCCCCCGTTTACCATGCGGGAGGCTCCGGGTTCGCTTCCCGGGGCCTCTTTGTCAGAGCAGGCCGGCCCGCGCTGCACGGTGGGCTGATGCAGCAGGACCTCACAGCAAGGGGGAG
>JAQZBX010001688.1:0-22194 GCA_029593785.1 Cabassous unicinctus | reverse complement strand
CTTTTTCATGGCCAATCCTGAGCACATGGAAATGCAACAGGACATTGAGAACTACAGAACAATGGCTGGTGTGGAAACATCCCAGTTGGTAGATCGAGAAGCCAAACCACACCTGGTGAGCCCTGCAGGATCCTTGCTCCCATATGGGGCTACGTGCTTCTACATTTCATTTGGTTTAGAAGAGATTTGTATAAATAAATATTTCAAATTGATTCCCAATTTCCAACAAGTAACATTTTATACTTGCATAGTTCTCAGATGAAATATTATAATTATCAGCATTGAAAAAAATCGAGAAAAAATGTGAAATGAACTAAGAAAAGCAGTGTAATATGGTGAAAATTATTGCATGATATAAGTGTCTCTAAACCTTGCTGAGCCAGCTCTCCCTCCCCACCACCCCTTCCTTCTCTCCAATTTTCAAATTTTACACACAAGGGTTGGGTCACATTATGGCTTCTCAGCCTCTTAGTCCAGTGTTTTATCCATTTCAGCTAATTTTCAAACTCTGCCTTTTAAAGCCGCTTAATCATTTGTTTAAATGAAATTTTACCTGGTATCCCAGTATGTTGAAAGTCCTTCTTTTTCACCTTTTTCACATCACCACTCATAGTGTGTGGTCTCTAAAATCACCACAGAAAAGAATGGGAAAGGATGAGAAAGAAAGCTTTTACATGGAAGCGCCCCCCACCCCCCGCCAACTGGGCAAGACCTGGAAATGGATGTCACTTCTCACTTCTAACCACATCCATTGTATAGCACTTGTTTCATGGCCCTCCCTAAATGCAAAGGATTTAGAAAATACAGCCTTTGAGTGTGCTCAGGAAGAAAATGAAGCTGTTTGGTGCCCCTGTCACAGCAGTCAACTTGCTCAATAAGTGACCCCCATTATTATTATTTTTGATAGCACATTTTAATAGTTGTACTATTAACTAAAGTCCATGGTTTAACTTAGTGTTCACTGTTTGTGTAGTGAAGTTCCATGGATTTTTTTTTAATTTATTCTGTTGCCATATATATATACAATCTAAAATTTCCTCTTTTAATCATATTCAGATATATATTTCAGTGTTGTTAGTTGCATTCACAATATTGTGATACATCACCACCATCTGTTACCAAAATATTTCCATTATTCCAAATAGGAACTCTGTACATTTTAAGCCTTGACTTCCCATTCCCCATCCCCACACCATCCCCTGGTAACCTATATTCTAGATTCTGACTCTATGAGTTTTTTATTTTTCATTATTTACAAATAGTTGAAGCCAGGGAAATTACACTGTATCTCTCAGAGAAATCCTTTGCCCTCCATGGTTCAAGAGCCCAATACCACCACCAATCTAAATGATCCCGAGTCTGTCTATATCCCTACTATTCAAGATCCCCTTGGGTGTTCTTGGAAAAAAAAAAATTTTTTTTTCCTGTTTCTTTGTAGGAGAGTTACAGTACAGGAGTTAAACACTATGAGGCCGATGACTTTGAGTTGGCTATCAAGTATTTTGAACAAGCTTTAAGAGAGTATTTCAGTGAAGATATGGAGTGCCGAGCCCTGTGTGAGGGGCCTCAGAGATTTGAAGAGTATGAGTATTTAGGGTATAAAGCTGGCCTCTATGAAGCCATTGCAGGTAAAGCTTATTTTTTTTCTCTATTTATTCCCTGATTATAAAAATACTACATTTACTTCATAAAATTATTACAACATTGTAGAAGTATGTATTGTAAAAAGTGAAAGACTCTCATATGTCTATCCCATCCTATCTCCCACAGATAGCTTTATGTTGTTAAAATCTTGGTGCATATTTTCCAAATGTTTTCATATGCAGATGAAAATAGTTATGGTTTATTATCTCATTTTTATAAATATAGGCAATACTAGAAATACTGCTTTTCAACATATTTGTTGCTTTTGTTTTATTTTATGCTTACCAATATGTTGTGGAATTCTTCCCATGTAAGTACATGTAGATCCATTTTATTGTATTTAAGGCTTGGGTAATTCATTATATGCATGCTTCATAATTTATTTCACTAGTACTTTATCAATGAATATTAATGAGGTCATAATTTTTCATTATTATAAATAATATATCAGAGAATACTTCTGGATACTCTTCTTCAGTTACTTGAAAGAATATTTGATGATATAGGAATTTAATATATTACAAAGTGGCATTAAAAATAAGTAGGTAATGCTCATTATACAGTAATTGGGATAGTGGCTAGCTAACCATTTATGGGGTGGAGGGAGTATGTTTTTAGCCTCACACCATATGAATACCAAAGGAATCCTATTTCTCTTAAAAATATAACTGCAAAAAAAAATAATAAAACTGCCAGAAGAAAATGTAGGAGAATATTTGTATAATATTAGGAAAGGAAAAGTGCCTCTTAGCATGACAAGAGACAAGAAAAGTAAAGAAAAAGACTTTATATAAGATTTATTAATGCAAATAAAACAATAAACCAAGAGGATCAATAAATGACAAACAAAAAACTTGCAAAATATTTTACATGTAAAGAATGAATGAGTATCCTTAATATGAAAAGGGAGCCTATAAGTTATTATTAGTTGTAGTTATTTATTTCTTAATTATCAGTAGTAATAGTAATAATAATCCTTACCAAAACCCTGTAGGTAGATTTAATGTTATCCTCTTTCCCCTCCCTTTTGTAAATGAGGAAATTACCTCTCAGAAAGATGAACTAATGTGACTAACATGAAGCTGGGAATCAAGTACAGGCTTTTCTGACTCTAGAGCCTATATTTAAAAAAGTTGTTTTTTGATTAGAGAAGTTTTTTTACATGAAAAAAAACTTTTTTGATTAGAGAAGTTTTTTTACATGAAAAATCATGTAAAAAATACAGTGTTCCCTTATACCCCACTATTGTTGACACTTTGCATTAGTGTGGTACCTTTGTTACAATTGATGAAAGAATATTAAAATTGTACCATTAGCTATAGTCTATAGTTTGCATTAGGTGTAATTTTCCCCATAAACTACCCATTATTAACAACTTGTGTATTACTTAGCCACAGAGGTGCTGATGCGAAGTACCAGAAATCTGTTGGCTTTCATAAAGGTTATTTATTAGGGGTAGAAACTTAAAATTGCCAGGCCATAAAACATAAGGTACTTCCTTCACCAAAGTCTATTGCCATGTGTTGGGGCAAGATGGCTGCTGACGTCTGCCAAGAGTTCAGGCTTTTTGGGTTTCTTTCTTCCCAGGGCTTCGTTTCTCTCTGAGCTCAGCTGCCATGCTCTTTCCACAAGGCCAGCAGTAAACTATCAGGCAGACGGCTCTGTCTTTCTCCCCAGGGCTTGTCTAAGGAACTGTCTCTCTTCCTCTGTGTTCTCCTGTGTGTTCACTTCCCTGGCTCCAGCTCAAAATTCCAACCTCCCTCTGCAGTGCGATTTTTCTGAGTCCCGCCCCCAAGGGGGCAGAGACTCAACATCCTACTGACATGACCCAATCAGAGCCTTAATCATTATTTAATCAAGTAAATAATGAATCCAATATAATCTAATATGCCCAGAGGAAAAGACCAGTTCATAAACATAATCCATTATCTATTTTTGGAATTCATAAATAATGCCTAACTGCTACACCTTGTATTAGTGTGGTTCATTTGTTATAATTCATGAAAGAACGTTTTCATATTTGTACTATTCACTATAGTCCATCGTTTACAATAGAATTCACCTTGTTATACAGTCCTATGTTTTGTATTTTAATTTTTATTCTAGTAACATGGATATGACCAAACAATTTCCCCTTTTAATCACATTCACACTCATAATTCAGTGCTGTTAATTACACTCACAATAATATGCTAGCATCACTACCATCCATTTCCAAATTTTCAGTAAATTTCCAATGTTTACAATAAACCTAAATAAAATTCTGTACAAATTAAGCTTTAACTCCCCATGCTCTACCCCCAGCCCAGACCCTGGTAAGTGATATTCCAGATTCTAATTCTATGGGTTTGCTTGTTCAAATTATTTCATATCAGTGAGATCATACAATATTTGTTCTTTTCTTTCTGGCTTATTTCACTCAGCATAATATCTTCAAGTTTCATCCATGTTGTCGCATGTATCAGGACTTCATTCCTTTCTACCTAGAGCCTATACTTTTAAGTTCTACACAGTTGAAAAATGGGCAAAGGGTTATTTATTCACTATAAAATGTTTAATAAATATTTGTTGAGCACATATTGTGTTCCAAGATATAAACATATGAAAACTAATTTTCAACTTCACAGGTATTGAAAGAAATGCAAACTAATGAACTCAATTTCTTCTCCCCAACTCCGTGTTTTTTGTCTCAATATAAAGCACCTCTCACCTAGGAGCTCAAGTCAAATCCCAGAAAGTTATCTTTCATTCAATTATCTTCCACAATTATTATTCCCATCTGATTTACCACCAAACTTTGAAAGATGCTACCTCCTAATAGCACTTAAAATTTCCTTGTTCTCTCCACCCCTTTTGCCACCACCCTGGTTCAAGTCAATAGTATAATTTAACTAAGCCACTGTGATAACCTCTTTGCTGATTTTGTCCTATTCAGTTTTTACTCTGCACACAGGTAGAAGAGTCCTCTAAAAAATGAGAGTCTGTCCACATCACCAGCATTCTCCTGCTTAAAACCCTCCAATAACTTCCATTGCTCGTGTAATAAAATGTAAAATTAACATGGACTTTCTTGATCTGGCCCCTGTCTATGTTTTCATCCTCTCTTTGATCCATTCCTATTGAGTTTCAGTTCCTTGGATATACCATGCTCATTTTCACATCCAGGCTTTCGAAATGTTGTTTTCTTCCATCACTTAGCTAGCTTCCTGTCTTTTTCTGTGCTCAAGCTCCAGTGCCTACTTATATATAGTGATTAGAAAATAGTAGGTGCTTTGCGTATGTGTGTGTGTGTATATATATATATATATATATATACACACACACACATAAAGTGAGTTGATGAATGAATGAAGGAGATGACATCTTATCAATCATATTTGCAGAAATTAAAGGGTTAATACCCCATGTTTGTTCGAATGTAGACCTTAAATTGGTAAGGTCTTTTAGAGGACAGTGAGGGAGTATCTATCAAATTAGACTAGGAAGTACACCAAGTCACTGAAAATTTTGCTGATGTTCAGCTTGCAACATACCTAATTACCCAAAATAAATTCAGTTCACCTAAAATCAATGCAAATATCTGAATTATTGAGGATTTTTTTCTAAAGGTTTTGTTTCCCTGAGCCTCTCCCTGGGCCTCTGCGATTTGCCTGCATTTTTGTGAGCACTGCTCATTTGAATATCTGTTTCATGTGTTTTTCACATGTCGGTTCCTAAAGATTTCTCTAACAATCTTTTATTTGGGAATGGGTAAAATTTCCTTTATTATGGTTTACTAACTTGTATTTTGGGGGAGTTTTTTGTCCTACATACATGCCCACATTTGTTCTGCACCCTCCTATACCAATGGCCACTAAATAGCTTTGGAAAATGTCCTAGATCTGTTTTAGGAAACTTGACCAATAATTTCCCATAGATTAGCTTCTAGTGATTTTCTAGATATTACCACAGTATGTTGCTGGAAAGGAACAGTGGAAAGAACAGAGTTCTCCTAACTTGGGTTTGTTAATTATTAACATAACCACCCTCAGCTTCCACTAAAGAAAAGTGATGGAAATAAAAAGTCATAGCCCCTTGAGTCCAAACCAAATATTATCTATTTCAGAGATATGTTAAGTTTTCTCAGGAATTTGAAGCAAATCCAATTTATTATGAGAAGGAATTTTCTAAGTATTCCTTTACAAATATCTTGGATCTCAATCTTATTAAAAACATATTACTTGTACAATGACATTTGGCATAGAAAGGAGGCAAGAAATACAACTAATAAAAAGTGATATGACAACTCTATGCAAATTCATATCAGATTAAAAGTTATCCTAAATTAGGAGTAAAACTGGTTTTTAGAATACAGAGTTTATTTAGAAGCCCAGAATATTTTAATTTGAGAGTTAGGAGAAACATTAAAATTGGAGAAAAATGCAGATGGCTTCTGGATTTTTTATACATGTGCTTGGTGAAGCCCTAAAGGATCTCATTTTGCCATTCATACTTTCCTGCTATTGATATCATGCTTTGAAAAATATTTTCATTCAGATATTGGAGTCTCGGTAGATGTTTTTCCCACCTTTTTTCTTTTCCTTGTCATTTTGAATTAGGAGGAATAGGTGATAGAAGGTAAAGAGCCTGCAAATAGCCAGCTAAATAGAAGAAAACAGTTGAAGGGTTTTTTCTTATTTGTTTGTTTTTCTTAAGAAATAAAACAGCTAGCTATTTATGTCTAAATGCTAATCAAATAAACAAGCTACAGAGCTCCTTCTTTCCCCTCGCCTCTCTCCTTGCTGACTGGGGTAAATAACCATTGGACTTTTGGGATTCTATTAGCTGTCTTATATAAGATTGAGTTAGCCAGGTTATGTTTCTTAAACAACAGAAAATGTACATTTTCTTCCTGTTTCGGGTCTCAATGCAATATTATCCAGAACCAAGATGCACTCCCACTAAACAAAGGACCTTTTGAAAGAAAGCAGTTGTGGCAAATTAAATTGTATAGCCACGAGGTCAGATGATTTTATCTCCACTCTCAAGGGAACCCACTCAGTACAAGCATAGATGAAGCATTCTTTCTGGAAAAGGCTATGTCCATCTTCATTGGAAAAATCAAAATCGGGGCGAAATGTTGGAGTTGTTTTCTCCTGTGGAACATTAACCATCTGTGTTTCCTCAGCTCATGCTTTGATGAGATAAAGCCCAGAGGTAAAGGGGGTGCAAATACCCCTACACGTCAGGACCCTTGCACTATTTTCAAGCTGAGAGGGATGGGAGAAATAGAAAGGAGAGCAAAGAGAAAAAGTGCTTAATCATATTCTCCAGCTTTCCTCCTTTTCCTTGCTTTACCACTTCCTGCTGTCTTAGAAACAGGGTATAGATACCAGTCATAGAATATAAAATTTCCAAGTGATCCACTATTGTTTTTATTTCCCCTTTAGGAAAATTTCTCTCTAAAATTGAGCAAGGAAAAAAGACAAATCTGCCTTTTCCTCTCTGCCTTAAGTCCCCACATACTGGTAGCTCCTTTCCTGAACTGTGCCTGGGCATAATCAGGGTCTGAACTTCCAATTCTGATTCCAGTACACCTCAGGCCATCTGCAGTATCCAAAGAGAGGCTCCAAAACTGTTGAATGAGAAATTGGGCTACTCAACTGGGTGTGGTGGAGTGAAATGGCCTATGTCACCTTCAGGAGGGGTAGAGAAAAGGGCATCCAGGAAGGGGACCGGGCAATGCAGAGAAAATATCATGAGCATTAGATCCGGATGATTTGGCCTCTACTCTTGCTCTACTGATCACTGACTAGGAGACCCTTGACAAGTCACTTACTTTCTTTGTGAAACAGTTTTCCAGTTATGAAGTGAAGATAATAATGATATTTCAAAGACTGTGGTAAGATGATGAATATCCTCTTTCACTGTGGGCTGTCACTTTGAAGTTTAGAGTTCAGCAGACCAGACGGACACACTTCTCGGGCCTTGTCTTTCAGATCACTACATGCAGGTGCTGGTTTGTCAGCATGAATGCGTAAGGGAACTTGCCACTCGCCCTGGCCGGCTCTCGCCAATTGAGAACTTTCTTCCCCTGCACTATGACTACCTACAGTTTGCCTACTACCGAGGTAAAGTGTGGATCATCTGTGAAGTCCTCTGGGGACTTGTTCATCATTACAGACATTGCATTTTTGTGGTTTAGCCTTCTGTGATCTTCAGTTTATCATCAAAGCAATAGGGGTTGTGCATTCTCTCTCCTTTCTGACATCACCGCAGCTCAGGACAAGTGACACAAGGTGAAATTACATGTGGGTAAAGTGCAAAATTTAAAGCTCTGATAATTTTCTGAAAGGTACACAGTAGACTGACACTTTATATAAAGTTTTTATTTCAATGTATTTGTTAATAGATAATATATTCACATGGTTCTAAGACCAAAGATCATAAAAGCCTCTCTTCTTCCCCGTCCCCATCAATCTGGTCCCATGCCCTACAACCCACAATTTCTTATTTACTCTTCCAAAATTTTATATATAAACAGCAAATCCACACATACACGTAGGTTATTTCCCCCTCTTTAACACAGAAGATAGCATATTATCTATACTGTTCTCTACGTTGCTTTTGTTATTCAATAATACATGTCATATCTTTTCTGTAGGTTGGACCTATGCAATTGCTGTTTGTTTAGATAAAATATGGTCAACTTTGGCTATTTTATATGGTTCAATCTAATTGTATCAGTACATAGAGAGCTTCCTCATTAAATTTTATTTACATCTGCTTATCATTGTAAAATAATTTATTTAAGGTGTATCTTTATTGAAGGACATATGTGTTTGTACTTTTTCATTCAATGTTATAATGAAAATCATTTTACATGAGTCATTTCACATCTGCCCACAAATATCTATAGGATAAATTGCCAGAAGTATAATTGCTGGGTCAAATGATTTATTCATTTTTAATTTTGATAGATGCTGCCAAATTTTCCTCCATGTGGAATGTTCTCATTGTTCCATCAATAGAATATATTATCAAACTTTTAGATTTTTCCCTATGCATTAGGTGAAAATTGATATCTCAGTATAGTTTTAATTTGCATTCATCTTATTGAGAGAGATTTAGCATCATATGTTTATGAGTAACTCATAGAATTTGGATTGCTGAAATTGATCTCAGATATTATACAGTCTAAAGTCCTCATTCTGTGGAGAAGTGACTAGTTCAAGGTCACGTCAGTTAGTAAAAGGTCATAATTTCTCTTTCAGTTTGCTTTCCATTATTCCTCACTATCTCCAACATCAAGCTGCTTTGTATGCAGTTCAGTAGTAAAGAAAGTAAAATAATGAGGAAAAATCTTAAGCCAACATTCTTAAGCTACTTCTGCAAATCTTTTCCTTTCCAAAAGCAAGACATTACTCATCATCCTGGCTCTGATGGCAAACACTAAATCATGTGTTCATGTCACGGACAGTGAATGCAAAGGAGTGGAGAGAGTTGCTTAATTTTTAGCATTTTTATTTAAAATCAAAGTCATCTCAGATTATATATATCTGAAGAAGCATATGAGTTTAAAAGAAATCCAATTTGGTGGCCTAATTCCACAATTCTTGTAATAGCAAAATATTTCTGTGGTAAAGAGTTCAGAGTTCAGCATCTTTGTTAATTCTTTTTAATATTTTATTACTGCTGGAGTTATTGTAGTTATAAGTGAGGGATGGGGCAGGGGAAGAGTTGTCCAGAGGATTCGGGGTCCTCAGAAGGACTATTGTAGGTCATCCACAAGATGTTTGCTTAACCCAAACTCACTATGAAAATCAGAATTATCTCCTCAAATTCTGCTCTCTTTTCCTGTATTAAATAATATAAGTTGTCAACAAACATCTTCAGGTGAAAGTTTTTGATAATGTATGCAAAACATCTAGCCCTAAAGCATACTGAAGGCAGTACCTTTTGAATAACTGAAACCAAGTCCTTCCTTTTATCAATGACTTCCTGCTTACTCTGCCCAGCTTACCCTTACCTTCCCTCTCATTTACATTTACTGCTGACCTCCTACAGGCATGTTGAATATCTCTTTAAAAATCCTTTGAGCAAAACTAGGTAGAGTCTAATGCTGCCACTCCTTGGTCTTTCAGTTGGTGAGTATGTGAAAGCCTTGGAGAGTGCCAAGGCCTATCTTCTGTTCCATCCAGATGATGAGGATGTGCTAGACAATGTGGATTACTATGAAAGTCTGTTGGATGACAGCATCGACCCAGAATCCATCGAGGCTAGAGAGGTGAGATCAATGTCTGAGAAGAAACTCTATTCTGCCATGCGCCGTGGGAGAAAGATGGTAAAAATATAACAATTCTCTTAAAGACTGCTAACAATTTAGTAAAGTTTCTAGCATTCAGTTCCTTCAAGCTTTAATTATTAATGCCTGAAGAATATTTTCCTAGTAAGTGCTACTTTGTGAAAATCTGTTGAGATGGGGGCATTGTTACAGCTCTGAGGATTTCTTTAAGCCTATTTGTTAGCTGTCTAATGAAAAATATTTCCACTTGAACTCTTTTATTCCTCTTACCTATTATTTAAATATAAATTTTTCTTTCTTCTTTCTTTTTTATTTTTCTCAAGGATTTGGCAATGTTTATGAAGCGTCATAAACTGGAATCTGAACTGATAAAATCAGCTGCAGAAGGTCTGGGATTTTCATACAGTGAACCGGTAAGAGAAAAGAGGAAAGAAGAAATGTTTATTAAAAGAACTACTGAGTGAACTTTTAATTTATGCTTTCATATTCCACCCCCATTGTTGAAAAGTTAAATCCCCTACCCTGAGTTAACAAAGATTGGGAGGGAACAATGGTTTACTCAATATACGTGGTAAATGTTAAAAGGCTTTAATAGATTTCCATGTCACTGAGGTCCAAAGTCAAAAAAAAATGAAGTGGGACAAAAGAGAAGAAATTCTTATGTTGTACATTATGCATTTGCCTCAGGATTGCTTTATGATTTACAAAATCTGGATGGAAAATTTTATATTGTCTCTCTTTTTTAAATAATATCCTTTTTAATTAAAAAAAATACTTAGATTACATGAATGTTACATAAAAAATATGGGGGATTCCCAAATGCCCCACTCCCTACCCCTCACACATTTTCCCACATTAACAACATCCTTCATTAATGTGGTATATTTGTTACAATTGATGGATACATTTTGGAGCATTACTACTAAGCATGGATTATAGTTTGCATTGTAGTTTACACTCTCTCTTGCACAATTTTGTAAGTTATAACAAGATATATAATGTTTGCTTATCACCTAAATATTAAAGGAACCTCAAAAAAAATCAATCAGAATTCTACTAGCCATCATGCTGAATTTTCTCCACTTTTCCATCTTGTCTTCTATTCATTAATGACATGCAAATATAACTTTTTCAAAACTATTATTAGTCTATAAATAGATATTTGTTTTGGCTTTTACTTTAGAATATAAGTAGTTTCTATGTTTGTTTGGCTTTCAAAATTATTTTTAGCTACACATATTGAGTTGATGTAAAACAAATTAACTATTTTCCTGCTTCTAGACATTTGAATTATTTCTGATTTTTTTCTACCATACCTAAGACATTCAGCATTTTTTTCATCTATTCAACTATTTACTCAGAATAGACTCCCAGGAGTATGATTACTCTGTCATCAAAGGATATGAGAAATTTTAAAGTTCTTAAAACTAAATTGCTTTTCTAAAAGAGTTTTCTAATACATTCACTACTCTTAATAATGTATAAAAGTACCAGTTTGAGACAAACTTCTTGACAATGAAAAATATCATTTTAAAATTACTTGTATTACTTGTATAGTATGTACAAAATGATATGTCATTGTTTTCATTTGCATTCCTTTGTTCACCCGCAGAAATAAATTTTTCCCATATTGATATGAATTACTTTTCGTCTTATTTGAATTATCTGACATGTCCTTTATTCATTTATCTGTTGGCTGCTACCTAAGTTCTTTATATAATGTGCATGATAATATGTTTATAAAAACCATTATTTATAATATATCCTATTTGGAACATTTATTTTCTTCATTTCTCTCTTAGGTATGTCACTTTTTCATTGATACATTCTAAAAAATAGGTTAACTTTCTAGTAATATTACTAATGTATTTCTAATGTATATTTGTAGTATAATATTTCTAATATAACATTTCTAATTTATTCACACCTCATCCTACTTATTGTTTTTTAAAGAATTGCATTATCCCTAGAAACCCCAGAAAATGCCACTTACTCACTTTATGACCTTTACAAATGATTAACCAAGCAGGAATTTTGTTTTGTTTTGTTTTATCCATAAAACCTAAAGGAGTTGTACTGAATGCCACAAAATTACAAATCACTTTCTTGAACAAAAGAATAGATGCCTAGGCTAATTCCATGACTTTTTATCCATCATTGTTCCCTTGACCTTTGCCAATATTGGATCAACCTTAGCTTCCTTTTTATTAACAAATAAAAAATGTATTTTGTATCTTCATATAATATGAAAATTTCCTAGTATTTTGGGTCTTCTGAATTTCTAAGTATATATTTTATTTTACTTATTTCTATGAATGATGTTGTAGTAACAAAATTACAAAGACTTTTTAATTTAAAACAGAATTATTGGATCAGATATGGAGCACGACAGGATGAGAATCGGTGAGTCATCCTTTACAACACAAACTTTATTTTTAATGAGAAGAAATGCTTAGAGTCATAACTTAGTGTAAGGAACTTAGCTCTATGAAATAGGCAAGGTGATATAGGTAAAGGATTTCTGAGCTGGGTGTTAGGAGCTCCACATCCTGGTCCCAGCTCCTCCTGTTATCTCAGTGTGACTTTTAATAATTCATCTTCCACCCTAGGTCTCGTTTTTCCCTTAGATGAAAGGGTTGAATAAGGTGATCCCTGAGGACTAACATTCTGTGATTCCAAATCTAGGCACAATGCTAGACACAATGAGAATTATTACAAAGATGCACAAGATATATTTTTTCAAACTCTGTTGGGACTCAAAGTGAAATCTGAAGGGGGTTAATTATGGATCCAATTAATTGTAATAAAGGTTGCTAAGATTTAGAGAAGTTTTTATATAGAACACTCTCACTGAGGGAGCAGGGAAGAACTTCATGGAAGCAGGGACATTTAATTTGGTCTTAAAAGATAGGTGGGGGTTTTTATACGACAAAAAACATATACCAATATGGAAGTCATAGACTAGCTGCGTGAAATATCCTTTACCTTTAAATATCTTTAATCAATGGAAAAATTCCATTTCAACTTTTTTGGATGGGCAGGGTCCCTTCAGGAGTGAATGTGGAGGAGGCAGAAATTCATGGCTTCTCAATGGGAAAAAGGTCATCACCCAAGATAGAACGAGACCTAAAAGAGGGTAAGTACCTGTTTACTCTTCACTCTTGGAAGAGAAGGAGCGGATGGCGCTTGATCAGTTCTTATCCAGATCAAGGCAGAACCCACTTTCTCTGGAAAATAATCAGTAGGACTAAGCTATTACAATTCATTAAACTCTGAAAGGAAGATTTTAAAGCAATAATGTCTCAGATTTGTGTATCACTACCTTTGGAGCCCAACAAAAATGCTTCCAAATTCACTCTCTCTTCTATTCCCCATGACAAGCCTGTGAGCTAGGCAGGGACTACATTGTAATCTCCATCCTCAGTTGAGCACCTGTGACTTAGAGAGGTTAAATGACTTACTTCTGTCACACAGTGGCAAGTGCCAGGTAGTGTGGAATAGATTATGTAAAGAGGAACTTGCAAAAGAAAACAGTGACTTGGGCTATCAGATTAGTTAACCGATGCTTGAAGCACACAGAATCTGAGCAGGCCTTTGAGTGTCAAGTGGAATTTAGACTGAATTGGCACCAATGGGGCAGGAGCCATTCCAGTGGGAAAAACAAACAGAGCAAATGTGCAGATGTGGAGAGAGCAGAACATTATGTGGCTGCTTATAGAAGATTACAATTATTGGAGACATAAGTGGAGTGCTGCCAGTAATCATTTTTTTTTTTTTTTTTAAGATTTATTTATTTTTTATTTATTTATCCCCCCCTTGCTGCTTGTGCTGCTGTGTCCATTCGCTGCGTGTCTTCTCTGTGTCTGCTTATCTCCCCCTTGCTGTGAGGTCTTGCCGCATCAGCCCACGGCGCCGCGCGAGCTGGCCTGCCCTCACAAGGAGGCCCCGGGAAGCGAACCCGGGGCCTCTCATATGGTAAACGGGTGCTCTATCCATTGAGCCACACCCGCTTCCTGCCCATGAGGTTGCTGCATCAGCCCACTGCACCGCTCAGGCTGGTGTGCCCTACAAGGAGGCCTCGGGACGCGAACCTGGGCCTCCCATATGGTAAACGGGGGCTCTATCCACTGAGCCACACCCGCTTCCCAGTAATCATTTTTAAATCAAGCTAAGCATAATTATAAATTTTTGCAAGAGTAGTGCTAAGAGCTATAGTAATTCTTAAAAAATTATTATTTTTATATGTTTTGTAATTTTTCAAAAAAATTTACAAGCAACTTATTTTAATTCTAGCAGCATCTCTTATGAGACCAGTGCCCCCATTTCACAGGTAATAAAACTGAGGTTTAATGAGATTAAGTGACACACCCAACATCGAGCATGCATTTAAACCCAGGCATTTGAATCCAAATCCCATTTTTTCATCTACACCTGCTGCACAGAACACAGAAGTGCCCAGATATCCAAAATGTATCCCAGTATTAATTAAATAATTGCAAGATAAGAGGGAGTTTTTAAAAACCTAAGGAGTATAGTACTCCCTTCCCCAACACAAGAGAGTTTGTCAGCACATTCCTTTAGCTGATTTGAAATGCCTGGCCTTCTACAGCTCTCATATTTCCCAGCCATTTCCTTCCTTAGTTTCCAAGTCAGTATGAGGCAGTAAACAGGATAATAAGTTCATCAAATCTGACCTGGACCTCAGATTGTAGCCACAAAACCCAAGCTGTTTTACAGTTGCCAGAGATTCATGGTCAGCCAGAGTTCATGTTGCTTTTCAAGTCAAGAATCACCCAGGAAGTCCATGCCAATAAGTCAGCATTTTGGTGTAAAGGTTTGGGAAACTCCAGGGCAGTTGCCAAATTTCAAAGCATTTTTTTTCCTGGCTAACCAGCAAACAACCAGGAAAACTAATGGGAAAAGTAGAACATAAGACTGTGTTTGATGGAGAAAGATCATTGTTGGCTCAGTCACCACATTCTACCATTTTTGGAGACTTTTTTAGTTGAGTTGGCTAATGAAACTAGGGATCTTCTCTGTGAACCCACTACAAATCCTTCTGTCTAATCACCAAAGCTCCAACTAAGATCTAAATAAAGAACAGTGATAGATAGGGGCAAAGGTCCCAACCAGCAAACACTTTTGTATCTTAGTCTGGCTAAAATCAGATGTCAGGAGGCCAGAAACAGACCAGAGTATATTTCAGATTTTCTCATCTTCCGCGAAAAGATACTGGCATCTACTCTTGTTTCCTAACAGTGTTTTGTATCATTCATATTGGATGGCTCCTAAGCATTGAGAAGATAGTGACCTGGGGCTACCCTTTCTCCTTTGAACCACCAGTTATCCAAAGGTCCTGCTAGATAATAACCTCAGTGTCAGTGAGGGTACATTAGAAATAACACTGGAGTTGGAATCAGGACACTTTTTTCCTAGCATTGTCTAGTCAGGTGTGATCCTTGGTGATGGAGGTCAAGAGACTCAATCACTCAGGGCCTCATCTGTCAAAGAAGGATGGTAACTTTTGTGAGATGATGAATGTGAAGTCTTTTGTAAACTGTACATAGCTGTACTTAGGAGGGCTTGCTAGTTTGTACATCTCCTGGGATGACCTGAGTGACATTGTGATATTTATGGTAAGGTGGTCTTTCTTGCCATGAACCACAGACAGTGAGCACTGGGCCATCTTCCTCACAAAGAAGCATTTTCCTAGATGATCTCTTTTCACTGCAACCAGAGAGTCAGAGCCAGGCACATACTTTATGAATGAGAGAAGAATTGAGTTTTACTAAATCTCCATGGGCTGTGGTTAAGAGTTGGCTGAAGCATCAAACCAGGCCCCAGGAACCACAACTTACTGGACTACATTTTTATTTTCATTTTAATGTTTTTCTCTGTTAGGCATGCTACTAGTCATCTGTAGGCTTGGAGACTCACATTTTGAATGGTAGAGTTTATTTTTCCTCCCCTTCTTTGGTTTTGGGTAGATAGTTCTTTTGTTTTGTTTGTGTTTTTGTTCTAATGTGAATGTGGCAAATTTCTGTATAAGTCTCTGTGTTTGGTAAGAATTGTATTAGCTGTGTGGAAGGCAATTACTAACACAGATTCTTCTTGAACCTGTCAGGGTTTAGGCTTTTAAGAATCCCTCTGTATTCAGTTCCTTCACCTGATCTTTGTGTGTTCCGTACAGCATGGTTGGAGGAATTTTCAGCATCCTGGTATGTGCCTTCTAAATATACTTTGTTATGCCATGTGCTTATGGATGTGCCAGTCAGACCTGACCAAAGTTTACCAGCTTATTAATTTAATAATGACAGCTTAGATTATTAATTTAATAATAATAATAGCAGCAAGTACTTAGAGCTTAAAAGTGTTAGGCACTGTTCTAAATGCTTTAGTTTTAGTAACTTGAAAGTGTACTTTGAAAATAAGCTAATCATATTTAAAGCAAAATACTCTTAATATAGAAAACTAGGAAAATATCGCAAAGTAGAAAACAATCCAGTTCATTAAGCCCCTCAGCTGTCTTCCATTTCTATTTGAGTTTTATATCAACCATGCTTTTCCAGTGTACCTAAAAGTATCTTACCTTTCTTGTTGGAGGAATTTTTTTTTATATTTCTAAATGGGAGTAGAACATGCAATTGAGTTTTCCAATTATTTGATGGTCTTAATTTGGTTATTATTTTTAATCAACTAAATAGGATTAAAGCAACCATTTCCAAACTGTGGTTTATATAAAGAGGTTATGAGGGGGAAAATGGATTGGTTATCAATTGCTGTGAAACAAATTACCACAAACTTATTGGCTTCAAACTGCACACATTTATTATCTCACTGTTTCTTTGAGTGAAGAGTCTGGACACAGCTTCACTGGATCCATTAGCTCAGGATCTCTCACAAGGCTGCAATCAAGGTATCAGCCAGGGCTTTGGTCTCATCTGATGCTTGACTGGGAAAAGATCTACTTCCAAGCTCATATGGCAGAATTCAGTTCCTGAAGTGTTGTTGGACTATGGGTCTCCATTCCTAGTTGGCTGTTGGCTGGAAGCTGCTCTCAGTTCTTCACCATGTGGGTCTCTCCAATATGACACTTTGTTTCATGGAAGTGCAAACTGAGAAGACAAAAGTTACAGTATTATGGAACATAATCATGGAAGTGAAATTCCATCCCCTTTGCCATATTCTGTTAGAAGCAAGTTACAACCCTGCCAATATTCAAGGAAAGCAGATTACACAGGATATCAGGAGGCAGGGATCATTGGAGGCCATCATGGAGAATCTGTCTGCCACAGAGAAGGAAGGAAAGAAGAGAAGGAGGGAGGGAGGGAGGGAAGGAGGAAGGGAGGGAGGGAGGGAGGGAAGGAGGTTAAGATGGGGGAAGGGAGGAGGGAACTGTGCTCAACTCTGAGAACTGCTGCATATTATATCTGTTTTGGGGAGATTCAGAACACCAGTTTACATATTAAAAGCTCTGAGAAGAATTCTAAAATTTTATTTAACTCAGCACTTTCTAAACATACATGATCAAAACCTTTTTTTGCACCATTATTTTTTTCTACCAAATAAAGTTTGAGAAACATTAAATTGGAGAAAAAAAATATATTTTTTATTCATCCAAAGGAGAGAATGTACTCCTTAAACTCAGGGCTTATAGATATAGTCTTGGAATCTACTAGTTCTTCATTTATTCATTTTAATGATAATTTTAAAAATTAAGAGAGATAACAATGACTGCTTTATAGCCAAGTAGTGCCATGAGATGTCATACCTCTGTGATGTGCTACCAGTCACATTAGCACCAATAGGTGATAATACTTCAGTAGTCACAAAGAAACAATAAAGTATGTGGAATGAACTTATAAATGATGCAGTAGCACCAGTTGAAAGCCAAATGGCATCTAGGGACCCTATATGAATAAATTTGTGTAGTAGTTTAAGTAGAGAAAGTTGTCATAGAATGGAGTCCTTACACAAAAAAAAACCACTATCTGGAATGCTGACTCAAAAGAACCTGGGCTAGAGCAGTTATACAATATTCATGTTGAAAGTGGCTTTTTTAATTTCAACAACATAACATCAACCTTTCTATTAATATTAGTAATTTGAATTTAGTTGATTTTATGGTTTTGTTTTTATTTAATCTTGTAAATTGGTTTTGGTTTAAGTTATATAAAACTATATAAATAAATAATGTGTAGATAGTTTTATGACTGCAAATATGGATGTACCATTATAGTAAAAATAATTTGTCAGCACTGGAGCTCCTTGGGGAAATTATTGTTTTAACTGATAACCATACATTACTCAATATTGAGAAACACTTCTCTAGATAATTTCTCACTATTTTAATCTTCAATTAATCATGACTTGCAGTGAATCTTTTCCCTAACTATGCTAATAAATATTTAGATAGTTCTGTTCTTTAGTTTGAGTAATCTATTTTATAAAGGAGACATCAGCTTCAGTGATGTCTTCCTCCTCTACATGATGCACTTAAGGTGACCATGTTGATGGTCGTTGCTGGACTGAGGGGAGGAAGGGAGGAACTGTGCTCTCCCCAGCCCCACTACCTCCGTGGTGAGCTGCTGTTCTTGACAACCATATGCCAGGCCCCTCAGGATTGCACTGTCTTACAATCCTAAGTATGACTGTATTCTGTTACATCTTACGATTTCTTCATCGTAAGATCAGAGGCTTTGTCCTTTAGTCTATTTGAGAAAAGGACATGTTTAGGTCTAGATTTTGTAATCTCACCATCTAAAACATGGCCCCTTAGCCTCACCTTCTGAAGAGCCTGCATGGGGCTAATTTCATATTAGGATGATTTCTGTCTGGGAGAGAGCAGGTACCCACAGGAAATCCTCCTGTGCAACAAAGCACTGTAAATAATTCGCCCCGAGAGCATTGAATAACAAATAATCCTAAAGCAAAAACATGTAAAGTCAATTAGGTGTTAGGAAGTCCACTGGAAAAGGAGTCTGGTGACTTGGGTGTGACTGTCCAGGTGGTGCCTGCCTGGCGAAGGCATTGCCCTAGAGACCAAGAAACCTGAGATGTATATGCCATGCCTGAGGGACCCAACATTTAATCAAGTAACTGTAGATAATGTTGTAGCAGAAGTCTGAACCAAGGGCTGTGAGGAAGGGGGATGCAACTGCTGACAGCATTCAGGGAAGTCTTCTGAGGAAAATCCTAGGAGATGCCCAGTCTACTTTGCATCATTGGAATCAAATGAAAAAAAAAAAAAATGTTTAGTTAAACCCAGAATACTATACAAATGCAGTATATTATTATAATATATGGGAAAATCTAGTAGCCAAGCATATGCCTTTTTTCCTGAATCCATATTGTGTTTATCAGGCTTCCAAATTTGTAATATGTGTTTGCATTCCCCAAAATTCATGAGGAAACGGACCCTCCTCAAACTCCACGTTGAAAATTGATGGGTGTCCTGCATATCCCTCCCTGAGGACAGAGGTAACAGGAAAGGGAATATGCTCTGTCTCTTCAGGTGGCCCCCTGCTCTACGAAAACATCACATTCGTCTACAACTCACAGCAGCTCAACGGGACGCAGCGGGTTCTCCTGGATAATGTCTTGTCGGAAGAACAGTGCCGGGAGCTCCACAGCGTGGCCAGTGTAAGGACGTGCAGAGGGAGGGGAGCCTGACTGGGCTAGCCTGACCTGAGCCTGGCAGGGATTGGGCTTCATTTTTTTTATGCTGGCCTCATTTGGAGCCAGGAACAAGGCCTGAAATTTCAGTTTCTTTAGGAAAGAGACATTGATAGTGGAGGCAATTTTAGGGTTGGGATGATTTCAGTTTTCCTGGTGGGATCTGTAGTAGCTTAGTGGCTTAATTCCTGGGACAATAGCCATCCTGCATGTGACCTACTTTTTGATATAGTCTCTGGTAAAATCCACTGAAAATAGAAATACCTGGAAAAATAAATGTAAGTAACAGTGTTCCTATATCTTAATCAATAATTAACCAATATATTCATCATTTACATTCTACCTACTTATACAAAAAGTGGCTATATTTTTTTTAATGAAAATGTAGAATGAAAGGTAAATGAAGATATCTCTTTTGATTAGGAGAATGAATTATACCAGGAACCTGGAATAAAATGGGCATAGTTCTGAGTATTGATTTTGGTTCTCAGCGTTCTGGCAGCCATAAAAAGGGAGAACTGGTGAATTTATAGCTATCATAGATAAAGCATCTTCTTGTATTTTGCTTCCAGGGAATCATGCTTGTTGGTGATGGCTATAGAGGAAAAACTTCACCTCATACTCCCAATGAAAAGTTTGAAGGTGCAACTGTCCTGAAAGCACTCAAAGTAAAGTTTTAACTTCTTGGTTTGTGTTCTTACATATCAATACAAGACCTTCTGTAAATGATAGATATAGGGTAGAGAAGAGTTTAGAATACACACTTATCAGGATGGTTGAAGGGAGCAAGTATGACATGGCATCTTCATTGATTTAATCATTCATTCATTTCTTCATTCAGTCATCCATTTATCAAATTTTACATGTCTTAAATTTTGTACCTGACAAATAAGATACCACTCCTGCCCTCAAGGAGCTTGTATGCTATTAATTAAAACATACCCAAACAAATAATTATACTCTACTGCCACAAGTATTGTTAGAGTAATAAAGAAAGTGTTGAGAGAAGATAGGTGGGCGCGATTAACTTTCCCTCTGTGATTAGGAAGAGCTTATTTCAATGGCTCATTGTCTTAACCAAAATCCTTAAGCATGGAGTTATATTCCTATTAGACAACAGAGAAATGACCATCCTAGTTTGTTTAATGACACCTAGCATTTGTTTTTCTCCAGCATTGCAACCAGCCCCAGTGGTTTCTAATGTTCTTATTTTCCTTCAGTTTGGTTATGAAGGTCGAGTCCCACTGAAGAGTGCCCGCCTATTCTATGACATCAGCGAGAAGGCCCGAAAGATCGTAGAATCCTATTTCATGCTGAACTCAACCCTGTATTTTTCCTATACACACATGGTCTGCCGAACAGCCCTGTCTGGTGAGACTCCAGAATCTGAAGGTGTTCCCTTCTGCCCACAATGCACTGAAAGAGGAAACAATGCAAAACAAAGCTCTATTACATTTTAGATTAATGATTTACAAGAGTTCTAAATTTCTAAAAACAAAAGAAGCTTTCTAACTCTTGTATTTCCTTTCCTTATTTTCTCCATCTTGTCACATAAAGTTCCAAAAGAACCTCGCTTCTGCCTATTTTCCCTTTGAAGTCCATTTCTCCTACTTGCTTTAGTCGTTCAGAAAAATGCTTTTCCACTTTTCAGGGAACCAGGAACCAGGGAATTACAGTCACATTATGTCCAAAAACATTGAGTGAAAGCATAGAAGGTGAAGGGATTGTTGAGTGAAGTGCTATCCAATAGACAGACTCCTCACTCCCTGCTCCTCATTATTTCTTCTCTAATGCCTCTCTTCTGTCTCCACCTGCATAGCCGGTGAGGGATAATGCCACAGGAGTAGATTTTTATACTTGTGAAGTGTCAACTGAACTGGAATCATTTTTTATATGTTTCATTTCATCTTCATCCTTTTGCTGTCCTACATGTAGTACACCCCATGAAATGCATGACATTTATATATTTATATGAGGGCACTTTCATAACTGCAGAGACAGGTGTGACTGGCCCATCATGTCAAGTTAATGTCAAAGCTGGATTAGAATCACTCGACTGCTCCTCCATGTTCTCTCTTCTATTCTACCCTGCCTTCTGTCTCCCCAAATATCTCACCAGGAATGGGAGAAGACAGTCAAATTGTCAGCTTTGCTGTTGAGGTTACTGCACTCCATCTTTCATTCTTCTCTGTTTCTTTTTCTGGCAGGTCAACAAGATAGAAGAAATGACCTCAGTCATCCCATCCATGCTGACAATTGTCTGTTGGATCCAGAGGCCAATGAATGCTGGAAGGAGCCTCCTGCTTACACATTCCGAGACTATAGGTACAGGCAGCACGTGCTTTGAAACCATGCTTTTGTCCGGTGGTTATCAAAATCCCATAGAAACTTGAAAGCAGCTCTGTTTTTCTTGTCATTATATTCATTTCTGTGACGCAGAGATTCTCAAAGTGTCTCCTGAAGCAGCTGCCACAACTGAGAAATGATTTTATCATCTATTTTTTTCTTAAAAATCCATATACATCATATTCCACAAAATGTTCATTTTTGCTTTAATATTAAAAGTAGTGTCTGCCTTTTTTATCTCATGG
>JAQZBX010001687.1:43532-79968 GCA_029593785.1 Cabassous unicinctus | reverse complement strand
TATATCACACCATTGTCTTCTTGCCTCAGTGGTTTCACATGAGAAATCAGGACTTAATTTATTAAGCTTCTCTTGTATGTAATGGTTCTCTTTTCTCTTGCTATTTTCAGTATTCTCTGTCTTGAGCATTGGACAATTTACCAGTATGTGTCTTGGAATAAGCCTGTTAAAATTTATACTGTTTGGGGTGTGCTGTGCTTCCTGAAGATGTACATTGATCTCCCTCAATTGGGTTGTGAAGTTTTCAGCCATTATTTCCTCCAACACTTGTTCTTTTCCCTTTCCTTTCTCTTCTCCCTCTGGGATGCCTGTAATGCATATGTTTGTGCATTTAGTGTTGTCATTCAATCCCTAAGTCCCTGCTGAATTTTTTCTATCTTTTTATCTACCAATTCTACTATCTATTTGATTTCAGAGGTACTGTCTTCCACATTGCTGATTCTTTCCTCTGCTTGTTCAAATCTGCTGTTGTGTGCTTCTAGCATATTTTTGATTTCTTGAATTGTGTCATTCATCACCATCATATCTGTTATCTTTTTATATATGTATATAATTTCTTCAATATGTTCTCCCAGTGTTTCTTAATATCCTTAATGTCTTCCTTCATTTCATTAAGTTGATTCATGGTATTTGTTTGGACATCTGTGATAAGTTGTTCCATATTCTGCATCCTTTCCTGGTTTTTAGTTTGTTCATTGGACTGGGCCATGTCTTCCGGTTTCTTAGTATGGCTTGTAATTTTTTGTTGGTGTCTAAGCATCTGTTTATCTTGATGGGTTTATTCAGTTGATTAGCTTCCTTCTCTATTCTATGGTTTTATTTTGTTGTTGTTTTGGGGTATGTGGTAAAGTTTCACTTTGACACTTCATTCCTCTTATTCTATTTCCTTGCTGTTTTGTATGTTCCTTTTTGAAAGAAAAAAAAATAAAAACCAGGACCAGAGTAAAAGAAAGAGATAGAAATAGAAAAAGAAGAATAATAATAATAGTAATTAAAAGGTAAGACAGCAGTCTTACAAGACCTATAAAGTTTAAAACTTAACAGGAGTAAGTAGCACAGAGGAATAGGATTAGAAAAGTGGAATAGAAACAATGAAACAGGAAACAGAATAGAGAAAAATATATAGAATGAATTTAAAGGCTGGAGTGATGAGAAGAGGGGAAAGAAAAGAGGAAAGAGAGAAAGAAAAAAGTGAAAAAACCAAAGTAAACAGAGAAAAAAAGAGAGAGAAAAATAAAAGCAAGAAAAATTGGAGACCAAATAAAAGAGGTGGAATGAAAAAACAGCAACAAAAAGCAAAAGATGTAAAGATGAAGAAAAGAAAAGAAATAGCATAGGCAGACTAAATCAGTAAACAAACAACAACAACAACAACAAAAACAAAAGAAAATAAATAAGCAGAGGAAAAAAAGAAGGGGATATACAACAAGCAAGAAAGAAGACAGCACTGAGGCATTTTAAAAAGGGAGACAGAAGAAAAATAAAAAATAAAAAAAAACAAAAATAAATACAGAAAAACAGCCTCTTTCTTAGACCCTTAAGGATCTTCTCAGGCTGCTGGTTTTCATCAATCACTCACCCTGCAGCCTGCCCTCTGCAGGTTTTGAACTAGGTTTTAGTGAGTAAAATAAGGGAAATTTTAAAAAAGGAATCTTTTTTTAAAAAATAAAAGATCCAAGAAAAGCTAATACAAAGAGAATGTCTATATATTCCCTGTCATAAAGTTTCATCTGGGTGTTTGATAACCTGGTGGATCACTTCTCAAGAAAAAGCCAGGAATTGAACCAGGGACCTCTAATATGCTAGACAGGAATTCTTCCACTGAACTATTCTGCTTCCTTAGGTTAATAAGCCTTTCAGAAGCCTATCTGCCCTTTTTCGCTCAGGCAGGTTAGATTCCCTGCAGTTGGCTGGAGTGGTGTTGATCAGCTGCCTGTCTCTGCCTCCTCTAGATGTAATTCCTCTCTTTACATAGGTGGCTGGGGGTGACCGCTTGCCAGAGGAGATCCCCCTCCCCTCTCCCTGTGGAGTCAGGGTCCCTTCTGATATTCAAGGGGGACCAGCTGGCTAAATTCACTGCAAAGAAATCACTTTCCACCTTCCCAGACCCTTCTTCCTCACAGGGAATCTGCTGTCACACTCATCTTTGGAGCAGGGGGCCAGGGGCTCCACCTAGTCTATCCGCCCTGAGGGATGAGTATGTGTGCCATTTCCAGCCACCAAGGTAAGCAACCGACGATTTTCCCCTGCTTCTCTATCTGTCCAGTAACCTCCTAGATGACTCTGAGCACCTTCTTGTGGAGGTAGACATCTACTCTATTCTCAGTTAAGATACATTCACCAGTTTTACCCTCACTTAATATCTTGGGGGTAGGGGAAGGGAGCCTTTCCCAGAAGCCAGGAAGTTTAATAACTCATGATTACTTGTTTTGGCTTTTTTGTCTCTCTGACCCTCACTCTTCTGGGAGTTGTGAAGCAGTGTCTTTGTTTGCTGTACCCCAAAGCAGCTCCTCAAATCAGCCTCTTTTTCTCTTTTGTTTTAGTGAGAGCTAAGCTTTATCTGCCTAATTTCTCAGTCATGTTCCCACAATTCAGTCTAAATAACCCAGTTTTGAATTGCTGTCTCTTAAGATCCTGTCAGTAGAAATTGAAAGATTCATCTCTGTGTAAAGATTTGCCAGAGGACACTGTCTGCTGGCCAGCTGGGAAAGTGAAGGAAGACAAGATTTGCCTCTCCTGCTTCTTTCCCAGGCATAATAGATCTGGTCTGTACCCCATTAGTGGCTCCCTGCCCCTGTTATGACAACTCAAAAAGGCAATATTAAAATTTTAGAAAAAAAATTCCAAAAATCAAAGATATGTGAAATAAAACCACTAGGCAAGAAAGTGAAATTGATCAACAGACTAATATCATCAGCACGATCTGATGCCTAGGTAAAAACAAAAAATACAAGCCATACAAAGAAATAAGAAGACACATGGTCCAACCAAAGGAAAACACATTGGATCCAGACAAGACACAAGATTGAAGAGAACTAATCAATTATGTTCACACACAACTCCTTAACCAATTTAAAGAGTGGAAAGAAAATATAACTAAAGAGATGAAAGATATTAAGATGACACTGTGTGAGTCTAAAGAACAATTTGAAAGCCTGCTAACAAAAGTAACAGAGCTTATGGGAATTAAAGAAACAATGTTTGAGATTAAAAATACATTAGAGAGATGTAATAGTAGATTTGGATAGGTTGAGGATGAAAATAGTGAATTGGGAGACAAACATCTGAATTTGAAAAGACAGTAGAATCAGAAGGAGAAAACGATGGAAAAAGTTGAACAGGGTCTCAAGGAATTGAACAACAGTATGAAATGCACAAACATGTGTGTTATAGGAGTCCCAGAAGAAGAAAAGAATGGACAAGGGGAAGAAAGAACATTTGAGGAAATAATGATTGAAAATTTTCCAACCCTATGAAAGAAATGAATATCAACATTCAAGAAAAATAACAAACCAAACAGAATAAATCCAAATACATCTACTGCAAGACATCTAGTATTCAGAATGTCAAATGGTAGAAGTAAAGAAAAGACTCTGAGACCAACAAGAGAAAAGCAATGTATCACTTACAAGGGAATCTCAATAAGTGTTAAATGCCACTTTCTCACCAGAAACTATGGAAGTGAGAAGGCACTGGTAGGATATATTTAACTTATTGGAAGAGAAAACTGTAAGCCAAAATTCTTTATCCAGCAAAACTATCCTTCAGAAATGAAGGTGAGTTCTAAGATCTTCACAGACAAACAAAAACTGAGAGAGTTAGTCACCAAGACACAGGACCTAAAAGACATAATAATGGGTGTGTTACAGTCTGAAATAAAAAGATAAGGGCTAGAGACTTGGAAAAGTTTAGAAATGAAGATTATAAGTAAGGGTAAATGAAGGCATTAAAGACACACAATAGTAAGATATGACAATGGAAAGCCAAAGGATAAAATGGGCAAAGTAAGTGATGTCTTTACCATAATAACATTGAATGTTAATGGCTTGAAGACACCAATCAAAAGACAGAGACTGAGAATATGTAAAAAAAATATGAGGTATCTATTTGTTGCCAACAAGAGACTCACCTTAGATGCAAGGACACAATCAGGCTGAAAGTGAAAGTTTGGAAAAAGATAGTCCATGAAAATAGTAATAAAAGAAGAGCTGGAGCAGCAATACTAATATCAGGAAAAATAGAATTTAAAAGCAAAATTGTTATAAGAGATGAAGAAGGTCACAATATACTAATAAAAAGGGCAATTTACCAAAAAGAAATAACAATTATAAATATTTATGCACATAACCTGGGTTTTCCAAGATACATGAGGCACTCACTGGAAAAACTGAAAGGAGAAATAGACATCTCTACAATAATAGTTGCAGACTGTTATTGTACACTTCAACACACTATTCTCAGAACTGGACAGAACATTTGGACAAAGTATAAATGAGGAAACAGAAATCTTGAATAATATGATAAATCAACTAGAACTAACAGACATTTATAGAGCATTGCAACCCAGGACAGCAATATAAATATTCATCTGAAGTGCTCATGGATATATCTCCAGGATAGACCATATATTGGGTCACAAAACAGATTTCAATAAACATAAAATGACTGAAATTATATGCAGCATGTTCTCTGATTGTAATAGAATAAAGTTGGAAATTAACAAAATGTGAAAAAGAGAAAATTCACAAATATGCTGAGATTAAACTGTACATTCTTAAGTAATCAGTGGGTCAAAGAATAAATTGCAAGAGAAATCAGTAGATATCTTGGGATGAATGAAAATGAGAACACACCATATCAAAACCTATGGAATATAGTGAAGGTAGTGCTGTGAGGGAAATCTATAGCCCTCAATGCAAATAAAAAAAGAAGAAAGAGCTAAAATCAAGAGCCTAATGGAACACCTGAAGGAACTAGAAAAAGAACAGCAGACCAAACCCAAAGCAAGCAGAAGGAAAGAATACAGATTAGAGAAGAAATAAATGAAATGTAGAATAAAAAAAGAATCAACAGAAAAAATATTAGTTCTTTGAGAAGATCAGCAAAATTTGGCAAACCATTGGTGTGACTAACAAATGGAAAAAAGAGAATATGAAAATAAATAAAATCAGAAATGAGAAGGGGACATTACCACTGACCCAGATGCAGTAAAAGACATCATAAGTGGGTACTGTGAACAAGTGTACACCAACAAACTAGACAATGTTGATGAAATGGCATATTCCTAGAAACACGCAAACAACCCACACTAACCCTAGAAGAAAGAGAAGACCTCAACAAACAATAACAAGTAAAGAAATTGAAACTGTCATCAAAAACCTCCCAAAAATGAAAAGTCCAGAATCAGATGGCTTCACAGGTGAATTCTACCAATTATTTTAAGATCTAAATACAAATATACTAGAGCAAAAGAAAAAGAATAACAACTATGTACAGCAGGAGAAGCATAGAGAGATTGAGAAGTGATGAGTTTTGTTTGTTGGTTGGCTGGTTATTTTTATTATTGGAATAATGAAAGTGCTCTAAGAATAATTGAAGTGATGAATCAACAAATACGTGATTACACCGAATACCATTGATTTTATACTTGGGATATATTTATACTTTATTAATAAGTATCAATAAAATTGATTTGTTTTAAATATACATATATAGGAAGACATTTGCATTTGGTTTTCCTGACCCAGAGGGAACTAATTTCCTCATGTTGCCATTTATTGATGTAATCTGTTCTGAATCTCCTAGGATCATTCCTGAAAGGCACTTTCAGGGCATATGACTAGCCACATCTTTCTCAAAATCAGAATTGTTTCCCCAAATTTATGTAATTACATTAGCTTTTGGACACTTTAGTTGTCAAGCAGCTATTTTATTACCTATCCACCCAGATCATAGTAGAAGATGAATGGACGGAAAATCTAGTGATTAATCAATAATGTTTGCAGATTATTTTTAAAAATCATAAGATTGTCCTAAAAATATATACTTCAGATGGTATACCTACTTAGACAACTTTATAGATTTTCAGTAAAGATTTGCTAAATCCCCTCCTCCCCAAAAAAGAGAAAAAGTTCTAATACCAACCTTGCTCAAACTCTTCCAAAAAAATTGAGCAGGAAGAAATATTACCAAACTCATTCTATGAAGTCAACAGCTTAATATCAAGCCAAATAAATATATTACAAAAAGGAAAATTACATACCAATTTTTCTAATAAATATAGATGCAAAAATCCTCAACAAAATACTTGCTAACCAAAGGCAAAAGCACATTAAAATTATAGACCATTATCAATTGGGTTTTATAGCAGATATACAAGGGTGGTTCAGCATAAGAAAATCAATCAGTATAATACATATTAATGTTTGTAGCAGTTTGATGTTATTTATGAATTCCAAAGATAGATACAGGATTATGTTTTTAAACTGGACATATTAGATTATATTGGATTCCTCTGGGCCTATTAGGTTATATTGCATTCAAAGGTTTAACTTTTACTTGATTAAATAATGATTAAGGCTGTGATTTGGCCACATCAGTAGGACATTGAGTCCCTGCCCCCTTGGTAGGCAGGGACTCACAGAGAAACTGCACTGCAGAGGAGAGAGGTAAGAGTTTTGATATTGGAGTCTCAGAAATAAACACACAGAGAAGCAGATACATGAGGAAGGAGAGAAGGCTCTATTAGATACAGCAGAGGTCCCAGGAAGAGAGATGAGCCATTTGCCTGACAGTTCACAGCTGGCCTTGCAGAGAGAGCAGAGCAGCTGAGCCCTGAGAGAAATGAGCCCCAGGAAGAGAGGGACCCAGGAAGTCTGAACCCTTGCAGACATTGGCAGCCATCTTGCTCCAACATGTGGCAACAGACTTTGATGAGGGAAGCAACTTATGCTTTATAGCCTGGTAACTGTAAACTTCTACCCCAAATAAATGCCCTTTATAAAAACCAACAGGTTTCTGGTATTTTGCATCAGCACCCCTTTTGTTTGACTAATACAAAGTTGAAGAAGAAAAATCACATGATCATCTCAATTGATGCAGTAAAAGCATTTGACAAAATACAATATGCTTTCTTGATTAAAAAAACATTCAAAAAATAGGATTGGAAGGAAACTTTCTCAATATGATAAGGGCATATATGAAAAACCCACAGTTAACATTGAACTCGATGTTACTTTCTGAAAACTTTCCTGCTGAGATCATTAGTAAGATAAGGAGGCCCACTGCCTCCACAGTTAATCCAATATTTGCTAGAAGTTACACCTAAAGCAATTAGGCAAGAAAAATAAAAGCCACCCAAATAGGAACAGAAGAAATAAAAGTTTTGCTATTTTCTGATGATTTATTCCTATACTTAGAAAATCTCAAAAAACCCACCAACAAACTACTGGAACCAACAGATTATTTCAACAAAGTGGCAGGATACAAGATTAATATGTAAAAATCAATAGTATTTCCATACATTAATGAGCAAACTGAGGAAAAATCCATTAAAAAAAATCCATATGCAATAGCAAGTAAAAGACTCAAATATTTGGGAATAAATTTAACCAAGGAAATAAAAGACCTGTATTCAGAAAACTATAAACATTGCTAAAAGAAACCTAAGTAAATGGAAAGACTTCCTATATTCATGGGTTGGAAAACTAAATATCATTAAAATGTCAATTCTACCCAAACTGATCTATGGATTTAACACAATAAAATAAATTCCAACAGTGTTCTTTGTAGAATTGGAAAAGCCAATTATCAAATTTATCTGGATGGGTAAGTGTTCCCGAATAGCCAAAAATATCTAAAAAAGAAGAATGAAGTTGAAGTACTCTCACTTCCCAAATTTAAAGCATATTACTTAGCTAGCTTATTACATATTACATATTACTTAGCTTATATATTACATATCTTTAGTATGTATGCCTGCATATGCATCATTAAGGATTTCAAAGTTGTACTCAACACTGGTCAAATTAAAGCTTTTCCTTTTTCTGTAAGTCATTACTAAAGAAGGAGGAACTATTGGTTGCTAGTTTCATATTCTTCATCTTTTCCAAATTTGAGTCACATTAGCTTATTTTAAATAATCCAAATGAAAGTAAATTACATTGTTATACTATTTCAAAATCAACACAAAATGTTTCCAACAAACATATTTTACTTTTCTTAATAAAATCAGTAAAACTAAAGTAAATACTAATTTCACCTTTCAACTAAGCTTTGTGGGGAAGTAGTTTATATGAATATATATGAAGTGTTCTCAAACATTTTCAATAAACTATGGTCATAAAATTTTTTATTTTTAAAATGTTTATAACTACTGCTCATTTTAGAAATTTCACAACTTTTGAATTAATGTTTCTCTATAGTTATCATTTGCAATAACATAATTTTGCTTTAAAATAAAAAAGCAGTAAAAACAGCATGATGCTAGGATAAAGATACACATATTGATCAATGGAATTGAATTGGGAGTTTGGAAATAGACCCTCACCTCTATTGTCAAGTGATTTTTGACAAGGCTGTCAAACCCACCCAGCTGGGTCAGAACAGCCTATTTAACAGTGCTGGGAAAACAGGATATCTATATCTAAAAAAAAAATAAAGAGGATCCCTATCTCACACCTTATATAAAACTTAACTCAAAATGGATTAAGTTTATAAATATAAAATCTAGATCCATAAATCTCCTAGAAGAAAATGTATGGAAACATATTCAAGATCTGGTGGTAGGTGGTGGTTTCTTGGACCTTGCACCCAAAGCATAAGCAATGAAAGAATAAATATATGTGGGACTTCCTCAAAATTAAACACTTTTGCATTTCAACTGATTTTGTTAAGAAGGTGAAAATTCAGCCTACTCAATGGAAGAATATGCTTGGAAACCACATATATAACATGGTTATTATTAGCATGTTATATAAAGAGATCACAAAACTCAAAAACAAAAAGACAAGTAACCCAATTAAAAAATGGCCAAAATACTTGAAAAGACATTTTTCCAAAGAGGAAATACAAATAAAAAGTACATGAAAAGATGCTCAACATCACTATCTATTAGGGAAATACAGATCAAAACTACAATATAATATCATTTCTCACCCTACAGAATGTCCATCATTATTAAAAACAAACAAACAAACAAACCAACAAAAAAACAGAAAACTACAAGTGCTGGAGAAGATGTGAGAAATAGGCACACTCCTTCACTGTGAGTGGGAGTGTAAAATGGTGCAGCCTCTGTGGAAGATGTTTTGGCAGTTCCTTAGGAAGCTGCATATGATCCAGCAATCCTGCTATTCGGAATATATACAGAAGATTTTAAAGCAAGGAGGCTGTTTTATTTCACCAAAGGGCTGTTGATGCACTGTACCAGAAATGTGTTGGTTTTTATAATGGGGATTTATTTGGGGGTAAAAGCTTAGAGTTCTAAGGTGTGAAAAGTCCAACTCAAGGCACCATAAGAGGTGCTTTCTCACCAAAGTCAGCCACCACGTATTGAAGCAAGATGGCAGGCAATCTCTGCCTAGGTCTCTGCTTTCCCCTCTGGGCTGTACTGTCTCTCAGTGTTCAGTTGTGGGCAACCAAGCATAGGGCTTTTCTTTTACCATGCTTCCTCTCCCAAGCTCAGCTGCTCTGCTTTCTTCCTAGTTCAGGTGTAAGCTATCAGGCATATGGCTCATCTCTCCCTGGTTCTCAGTTCTTTGAGCCTCTCCTTTCTCTCACATGGCAGGATCAAACAAGGCAGCCTCTTTTTTATTTGTGTATCTTTCTTTGTGTCTCTGTTTTTATCAGACCCAGCAAGAAGGCAGAGACTCAACTTGAGTCATGTCTCACTGATGTAATCAAATTGAAAGGGTCTCATACCCACAGGAATTTACTCTTTCTCTTTTAGGGATTCATAAAATAATTTCACACTGCCACAGAAGTGAACAGATATTTTCACACTGATGCTTATAGTGACAATATTCACAATTGTTAAAATATGGGAACAGCCTAAATGCCTATCAGCCAATGAATGTATGAACAACATCCGGTATGTGCATAAGATGGAATACTATTCAACTGTAAGAAGAAATGAACTGGAGAAGCACATGACAACATGGATGAACCTTGAGGATATTTTGTTGAGTGAAATAAGCTAGATACCAAAGGGCAAAATACAGTCTCACTGAAAAAAAATACAGTCTCACTGAAATGAACTAAATATGATGAGTAAACTTATGAAGTTAAACTACAAAGTATAAGTTAGTAGAAGACAGAATGTGGGTTGGGAAGGGAGAACTGATACTGAATGTTTGTAAAATGTTTAATAAGGTCAATTGTAAGTATGTGGAAACGGATAGAATTGATGGTAGCACATTATAATGAGTATAACTAACACTGCTGATTTATAAATATGATTGTGTCTAAGGAGGTTAATTGAAAGACAGCTACATCAAAATCTAGGGACTGTATAACAGTGATTTTGGTGGTAAATGATGATTGTAGTTATTAATATAGATAAGAAAATGTTCCATTACAAGGTGTTAATATGGTGATACATGGGAAAATACAAATAATATAACTTATAGAATATAGTTAACAATAATATTGTAATATTTTTGTAGCAAAGGCAAAGAAGGTACTACATCAATGCTAAAGGTAATAAAAAAATTGAGTTTATTTTTATGAGGTATGAATATGATTAAGCATTTCTTCATTTTCTTTACTAATGAGGAGACCTTGGTCATATCATTTAACCAATCTATGCTCATTACGTAACTTTCTGAACACTGGAGAAACAGTTGAGTTTGTTTTTAGCATTAAATGACACAAATGTGCCTGGAAATAATTTTTTAAAATAATGCTTTCATAATTTGTTAAGCTGCTTTTTTATGTTATTTTATTTATCAAAGTTGAAATAGAGTTTACTTTATAAAAAATCAAATTAGAAGGATATAAACGCAGGTTTTTGTAATACCCCGGGTAACCACAAGGAAAGTCTATTAAAATACACAGAAATGGAAATGAGAATGGGATCAGTCATATACATCACAAAAGATTAACCACACAGGAAAAGAGGTTGCAGTAAAGGAAAAGAGAGACAAAAAATAATGACATATTAAAATGAAAAGACAAAATGGATGATGTAAGTACTACCTTTACAGTAATAACACTGAATGTTAATGGATTAAACTCACCAGTAAAAAGTCACAAATTGATGAAATGGATAAAAATGCATGATCCAAGTATATGTTGTTTACAAGAGATTCACCTTAAACCAAAGACACAAATAGGTTGAAAGTAAAAGATTGGAAAAAGATATTCCATGTAACTGGTAAACAAAAAAGACCTAGACCTAACAGACCTATACAGAATACTGTGCTGCAAAATAGCAGGATGTACATTCTTCTCAAGTGCAATGGATAATTTTCCATAGTAGACCACATCAACATGTCACAAAACAAATCTGCATCAATTTAAAAAGATTTAAATACTATAAAGCATCTTCTCTGACCATAATGGAATGAAGCTGGAAATCAATAACAGGAAGAGCAGGGGAAAACCTACAAATATATGGATGTTAAATAACACACTCTTAAACAATCAGTAGATCAAAGAAGAAATTTCAAGGCAAATACGTAAATATCTTGAGACAAATGAAAACAAGAGCACAACATAACAAAATTTATGTGATGCAGTGAAGGCAGTGCTGAAAAGGTAATTTATAACCCTAAATGCTTATGTTTAAAAAAGAAGGAAGGAAAAAATAAGATAAAATAGAGTAAAGTAAAATAAAAAAGAAGGAAGAGCTACAATCTATGAACTCACTGCATAATTGCAGGAACTAGAAAAAGAACAGTAAACTAATCCCAAAGCAAGCAGAAAGAACTAACATAGATAGAAGCAGAAATAAATAAAATTGAGAATAAAACAACAGAGAGAATTATCAAAATCAAAAGTTGGCCCTTCGAAAAGATTAGAAAAATTGACAAATCTTAGCTAGACTGACAAAAAAGTGAGAAGATACCATTAAATAAAATCAGAAATGTGAGGGGGTACATTATTACTGACCCCACAGAAATAAAAAAGATTATAAACGTATAGTATAAACAGCTGTTTGCCAACAAATTAGACAACAGAGTTGCATTAGACAAATTTCTCGAGACATGTGAACAACCTACATTGACTCTAGAAGAAATAGAAGTCTGCAATAGACCAATTACATCTAAAGAGATTAGATCAGTCATCAAGAACCTACCAAAAAAGAGCAGCCAAGGAACAAATCACTTCACAAGTGAATTCTACCAATCATTCCAATAAGAAGTAATACCAATCTGCTTCAAACTCTTAAAAAAAATTGAAGAAGAGAGAGCACTACCTCATTCACTCTGTAAAGCCAACATCACCCTAATACTAAAGCCAAATAAAGATCCTACATGAAAAGAAGATTACAGAACATTTTCTCTAATTAATATAGATATAAAACTCCTAAACAAATACTTGCAAATCGAATCTACCAGCATATTAAAAGAATCATACACCATGATCAAGTGGGTTTTATACCAGGTATGCAAGGGTGGTTCATCACAAGAAAATCAATTAACGTAATATACCACATTAACAAATGAAAGGAAAATATATGACAACAAAGGCAATCCTTTGTTGCAGAAAAGACAATTCACAAAACCCAGCATCCTTCTTTGATAAAAACACATAGAAAAATAGGAATACAAGGAAACTTCCTCAACATGATAAAGGTCATATGTGAAAAACTCATAGATAACATCATACTCAATGTTGAAAGGCTGAAAGATTTCCCTCTAAGACATGGAACAAGGCAAAGATGTCCACTATCCGCACTGTTATCAACATTCTTCTGGAAGTCCTAGCCTGAGCAGTTAAGCAATAAAATGGAATAAAGGACACCCAGATTGGAAAGGAAGTAGTAAAACTTTCACTATTTGCAGATGACATGATCCTGAAAAATCTACATAAAGCTACTAGACATAACAAACTAGTTGAAGAAACTGGTGGGATACAAGATCAACAGGCAAAAATCAGTAATGTTTTATACACGAGTGTTCTAGTTTGCTAAAGGCTACCAATGAAAATAAAAGAAATGGGCTGGCTTTTATAATGGGAAATTTTTAGGTTAAAATTTACAGTTGTGAGGCTGTGAAAATGTCCAAATCAAGGCATCACCAGAGATGCTATCTCACCAAAGGTTGGCTGCTGGCAACCCTGGACTCCTGCCACTTGGTAAGGCACAATGGCAGCTGGTCTCTGAGGGTCTCTGTCTTCCCCTCCAGGCTCACCTTTTGCATGAGCTCAGCTGTGGGCGGTCAGGCACATGACTCATCTCTCCTCTCTCCTCCAGCCCTTGTCTCTTTCAGCCTCTCAGGGTTCTCTTTCTGTGCTTCTGTGCTTTGCTGATTCCATCCCCTTAGGGTTTCAGTGCCTCAGCCGCTGCTTTCTCTATGTGCTTCTACTTTCATTCTTCCATTTATAAAGGATTACAGCATGAGGGCCAAGACCCCTGGGTCACAACTCACTGAAGCAATCCAATCAAACAGTCCCACACCCACAGGAATGGATTAGTACCAATATCTTGATCCTTTCTGGGATCCACAATAAGACCCAAACCATCACAACTTGTAATAAGCAATCTGAGAAGAAAAAAATTACATTTACAGTAGCAATTTATCTAGGGATAAATTTAACCAATGGTGTAAAGGACTTATATACAGAAAACTAGAAAACATTGCTAAAGAAATAAAAGGGGATCTAAACAAATGGAAGGACATTCTATGTTCATAGATTGGGACACTAAATTTCATTAAGTCAGTTCTCCCCAAAATGATTTACAGATTCAATGCAATCTCAATAAAATTCCAAGCCTTCTTTAACAAAATGGAAAAGTCAATTATCAAATTTATTTACATAGTAAGGGGTCCTGAATAGCCAAAAACATCTTGACAAAGAAGAATTAACTTGGAAGACTTACCCTTGCCTACTTTAAAGCATATTACAAAGCTACAGTGATTAAAACAGCATGGTAATGGTGCAAGGATAGACATATTGACCAATGGAATTGAATTGGGAGTTCAGAAATAGACCCTCACAACCATGGCCCATTGATTTTGACCATGCTGCCTGGTCTACTTAATTGGGAAAGAACAGTCTCTTCACCAAATGATGCTGGGAAAATTGGATATCCATAATGCAAAAGAATGAAAGGAGATGCCTACATCACATTATTTACAATAATTAACTCAATATGAATCAAAGATCTGAATATAAAAACCAGGACTATAAAAATCCTAGAAGAAAATGTAGGGAAGCACCTTCAGAATCTTGTGTTAGGCAATGGCTTCTTAGACTTTATACCCAAAGCACAAGCAATGGAAGGGAAAACTAGATAAGTGAAACCTCCTCAAAACTAAAACCTTTTGAGCATCAAAAGAGTTTATTATGAACATCAAAAGACAACCTACCCAATAGGAGAAAATATTTGGAAATCATATCTGATAAGAGTTAACTATCCAGAATATATAAAGAAATCCTACAACTCACCAATAAAAAGACAAATGATCCAATTAAAAAATGGGCAAAAGACTTGAATTTTTAAGATGCTTGACCTACTAGCTACTAGGAAAATACAAAAAAAATGAAAATGAGATATGATTTCATACCCACTTGAATGGCTACTACTAAAAATATACAGAAAATTACAAGTGTTAGAGAGATTGTGGAGAAATAGGAACACTTATTTAATGCTAGTAGGAATGTAATATGGTGCAGCTGCTATGAAGGCAGTTTGGCAGTTCCTCAGGAAGATAAATATTGCATTATCATATTACTCAGCAATCCCACTACTAGAATTGAAAGCAGAGACTGGAACAGATATTTGTACACCGATGTTCATAGAGACATTATTCACAATTGCAAAAAGATGGAAGCAACTCAGTGTCCATCAACAGATGAATGAATAAACAAAATCTGGTATATAAAGACAGGTGAATATTATTCAGCCATAAAGGGGTGAAGTCCCAATGCCTGTGTCAACAAGGATGAACTTTGAGGACATTATACTGACTGAGTGAAATAAGCCAGGCACAAAAGGACACGTATTTTAGGATCTTACAGCTATGAACTAATTATAATTACAAACTCAAAGAATTAAAATCTAGACTATAGGTTACCAGGGGATAGATTGGGTTTAGAGAATCAGGAGTTGGTGCTTAAATTGTAGGTTGATTATAAAGGATTGGAAATGAATGTTGGTGACAGTAGCACATTATTTTGATTATATTTAACAGAAATGAATTGTATAGGTGAATATGGTTAAAAGGAGAAACTTTAGGGCATATATGTTACTAGAATAAAAATTAAAATATAAAACAGCACTGTATAACTCAGTAGATCTTATTGTTGATGATGAACTATATAATTATTCATACAAGTATAAGATTATTCTTTCACGAATTATAACACATGCATGACACTAATATAGATGTTAAAACAGTGGCATGTGGAAAAACTACATCTACTGTAAACTATGGAAAATAGTTAATAGCACTATCTTAATAATCTTTCATCAATTATAGCAAAGGTAACTACTGTTAAATAAAAATAGTACAATTACAAAAAATAGATATCAACATTTGTAACAAATGTTCCTCACCAAAGCACGGTGGTGGTGGTGGGGAGGTATATGGGAACCCTGTATTTTATGCATAATGGATCTGTAAATCCACAATGCCTCTAATAAAAAAATTTTTTAAGTGTGCATGTATAGGAGTATAATAATAGTTTCTCTATGGAAGACAACTTTATTAACTGGAGTACAGTGCTTATTTACTCCACTTCTTTCCAAATTTACTAAGGTAACATCTTCCCCAACTCCACCCTATTCAGTGAGATTGTTTCATACATGTCTAATACATTTGTTTTGTCACATTCTGATTCCCATCCGAGAATTACCCGGTCTCCTAAAGAAAAAAAAAAAAAAAAGGAAAGAAATAATGACAATTTTACCTAGTATTTTAAATATTTGAGAAAATCATTTTAAAACAGATGAAGCCTAAATTTTACCAATATTGGAACACTCTCTTTTTCAAAATACCTTCCTTTATCTACCTGCCATAAGAATATATAAAATGTACTAAAACCGTAAGTGGCAATATTATACTTATTGCTATAGTAAATTTTCAAAATAGATTTTACAAGTTGTATTAAATTATCCTAGCACTTGCATCAGGAAGTGCACATAAAATTAAAAAATGCAGGATAGGTAAAACATATCTCAAACATGTCCTAAAGACATATTTATCTATTGGGAAGAAAATATATTAGAAAGTAGAGTACATAAATGGGAAATGTATTTTTCATATAATTAGATAATATGTCATTTAAAATGAGGAACCCGGCTGCCTTGCCGCCCTATCCGGCAAGGCCTGGGCGTGCTTCCCACCAGATTTCTAGGAGCGTGAAATTAATAAACTTCCGAGGCCGACGGGTGGCGCCCTCTGGGCGCTCCCAGCCCAAAGCCTCCGGAAGGCGCTAGGGGAGCCTCACCTGACTTCAGCAGAGGTCGTGTTCCGTGGCGGTCAGAGGAGCAGGGACACCAGCCTTCTGAACATTGATAAGGCCACCCGGGTAATGGGGCAATCTTCTGGAGAAGAAAGGCTGTTCATCTGCAGTGTCAACACTGGCAAGGCCTTGCCTAACCACATGTATGACTTACATGACCTCTCCAAAGCTGAGCTGGCTGTCCCTCAGCCTATCATGTTGGCAAATGTGGCCTTGACTGGTAAAGTGAATGGCAGTTGCTGTGATTACTTAGTTGATAAAGAATGACAGGTGGCAGTATTGATGCCTGTTGGGGATAACAACTTTTCAGATAGTGAAGGAGAAGAAGTCGAAGAGTCTCCTGAAATAAAAGGCGAACCTAATGAGGTGGAAAAAATGGAACTGGTTAGTTTGAAATTCAGCCTGTATTTGAAGTATCTGCTGCCACAGAAATTTATAGTTCAAGTAAAGATCTTCCTACTGAAATAACTGGAACAAAGGACAAATGCAAGAACTTGAAAACAAGACCTTTTCTGCAGTAAGCCATGCCAGTATGAAACAATCAGAAGAACAATTTGTGTGTTATATTAGAGTTCACAGTGCCAAGAAATTTTTGTGTGTGTGTGGAAGAAAGTGCAAAGAAGCAATGAAAAGCTATGAGATCTGGTTCTTCTGCTGCAGAAGAGGGAGATTTCTCCAAAGGCCCTATTCCTATTGTGATTGCTGTGGCCACAACACCAAATGATAAGATCACTAGACTGTACATCTAAATCCCCACTCCAGAGCTGGGGATAATGAAAGAGTCTATCAGTGCATTATTTGTGCCTACACCACAGTAAGCACATAATACTGGAGGAAACACTTGGGAAACCATTTTCCTAGGAAAGTAGACACATGTGGAAAATGCAAATATTTTTCAGACAGAAAAAACAATAAATAATTATGTTCAGTATGCTAGAACTCACACAGGAGAACACCTTATAAATGTGAACTTTGTCCTTACTCAAGTTCTCGGAAGACTCATCTTACTAGACATTTGCATACTCATTCAGGTGAGAAACCATTTAAATGTGACCAGTGCAGTTAGGTGGCCATTAATCAACACGATGTAACCTGCCATGCAAGACACGTTCACAATGGACCTAAACCTCTTAACTGCCCACACTGTGGTACAAAACAGCAGATAGAAGCAACTTCAAAAACACATAGAGCTTCATGTTAACCCATGACAGTTCAATTGCTCTGTTTGTGAATATGCAGCTTCCAAGAAGTGTAACCTGCAGTATCATTTCAAATCTAAACATCCTATTTGCCTTAATAAGATGTTTCAAAAGTGAAACTTAAAATAACAAAAAAGCAAGAGGCTGACTTGCCCAATAACAATATTACCAACGATAAAACAGAAATACAGCAGACAAAAAAAAAAATAAAAAAAGGTAGAGCTGGCTTGAAAGAAAAATGAGAAGCCTGTAAGGTGGAGAAAAAGGTAATGTTTAAAAAGATAAAGAGCCATGTAGTAATGCCTCAGTAGTTCAATTGACTACCAGAACTCACAAATCAGCAACCAAGTCTAAAGAGGTAGATACGTGTACAGGAAATAAATCCGGTATGACCAAGAAAAGCAATAGGAAGATGGAAGCTGAAGCCCATTCCTTTAATGATTCTGTGCATGATGAAGAACATGTGACAAAAAAAAAAAAAAAAAAAAAAAAAAAAAAGGTAGAAAGCAGATCCAAAAACTGACAAGAAGTACCAAAGGATGACAACAAAGGGGAGGAGAATAAAAAGGAAAGCACCTTCATGAAAAAAAGTACAAAGAAGAAGAACTCTGAAAAATAAATCAAGTGAAAAAAGTAGCAAGCTTCCTCAGATAGCTCCTGCTCAGAAGGGCCTGTTCAGAAGGGACCTGCTCAGATGCACCTCCTCCCCTGGAGTTTGCTCAGGAGTCTCCTCCCATGCAGTCTCTTCCTCCTGTGGAGCTTCCTCCTCAGATGGATCTGATCCCCAGAAGTTCTCCTCGCCCAAATGATAATAAAATGGAAAAGTCTGGCATGCAGAATGAAATGGCATGGAAGGAGCAAGCACTTATTGACGTTGGCTTAATGTCTCTTAGTAAAGACAGGTTCTAAAGGAAAGTACAGGTGCGCAGGATCTCCTACCACCATCAACACCACTGCCAAAGGAAAACTTGAAAGAACAATAAAAAGACCAAAAATTATGCTCTGTAGGGGAAGGAATTAGAGAAACCCCCTACAGAAAGTAGAAATGTATAGCTGGTCTTGATGCTAGTACTGAGGAATCTACCGGTATTTCATGCTCTGAACCTGAAGAATATGTCAGAGCGTGAAATTTTAGATCAGGCTGACACTGTGCTTTGTGAAACGGAAACTGACACTGGTCATAACACAACAGAGAATCTTGCTGGTAACGACTCAGCAGTTGAAGAACCATTTTCCCCACTGCTTCTTCCCCCACCAATAGAAAAAGGAGAAGCAATGGTCAAAACTGCTCTGGCATCACCTTCGGCTACCACAGCAGGGAATGAGTCTCAGGAAACTGATGAAGACGACATGTCAGAGGGTAGTGATGTTTCTGGATTGAATGTGGCTCAGCCAGTTCCACAGGAAACTAGTAGAAAAAATGGAAAAGATGCCTTGTCAGTCAAAATGGCCAAGAGTGATGTTGTTTGCATGCTTTGTGATTGTTGTTTTAGAAAAAAAGATTACAACAAACACCTCAATCGCCATTTGGGTAATGTATATTTCCTTGAAAAAACAGCTAAAGGGCAGGAGCAGTTAAGCTTTGGACAAGGCTACAGTTCTTACTTTGGAAGATCTATTGCATTTTATATTCACTTACAGTAGTAGACAATGGATTGTTTTAATTAGCGTCGTGTTAATTTTTCAGTGGCACTGTTTTCCTTATAGAATTTTGTATACTATTTGATTGTTGTAGAAATTGACAAATCTAAGAGAGTTAGTGTAATAAACCAATAGAAACCTAAATCTATAAGTTTATATATTTAGTTGAAATAAGAAAGCCATAGATGGTATAATAGCAGTTATTGCTTTGTCCAGCTACAATTTGTCAGTTTTTTCACCATTTCTATTTTCCTGTTTCACTTTAGTTTATTCCTGATTCTTTTTTTAGCTCTATGAAAATTGGCATACTTAATAGCAAATTAACTTTATATAAAGTTAGCACTTTAAAATTCTTTTTAGAGATGAGAAGAGACATTTAAATTGAGGAAAAATTCTCCCAACAATGGACAGTGTATTAGTTGGATATTTACTTTGAGTTTTGATCAGTGCTTTAATGGCTTAAGATGTTGCACATTATTTTAAGCCTATGTAGTAAAATTTATTTTAGAAATATCATTTTTATTGAACAGTAACACTTTATACATATATATTGACCTCCTTGGAGAGATGCTTTTAGGCTTATTTGCAAAAGGGCAGTTTTCTTTTTCTTTGCTGTAATTGTCTTTATTTGCTGTGTATTAGCATGGGCAAGTTTGTGAGCAAATGAAACATGCAGGTTCAAACCACTGGTTTGATTTTCAGGTATATATGCTAGAATCTGTATTCCATATAATTTATTTATTTTGAATGGATTTTTGCAAAATAAACCACTAAGCTCTTATATTGAAAGGACTTTTTCTTAATAGACTTTTATCTGAAATACCAACCACCAGTAATAAGATTTTTGCTTACTTTGGTACAGCTACTTCGTAAATGTACAATGTTAAAATCATATCTTTGAGGTAAATTTTTTTTCATAGATGCTTGTTATCCATATGGCTACTCAATTGAATAAAGAACCCCAAGTGATACTTAAAAACTGAAAACCTAGAATTAGAAGATGTAATTATTCCTTCAAGTTATATAGAATGTCACTTGTGAAATTCCAAAGCCATAGCTATCACATGGCAAACCTAGGGTAAGAGATAGATAGCATGAGTGCTGGCAGACTACCTGCAGTTTCCTATGAATACAGTGAAAAAGCCTGGTGAAACTTACAGTACAGATTTTAAAAATCACACTTTCTCAGGGTTTTCCACAATTTAGTGGGTATCCTCACTGTCCCTACGACAGGCTTTTTCTACTGGTGAGGCCTCAAATGCATTGCAACTATCCTGGTGTTCTAAGGAGCACTTTGTATGAAAAAAAGTCTGTACTCCTCAACCTTTTTGTAGGTTATTTGGTCAGTTGCAGAAGAATATGAAAGATATTTTGCATTTTAGGATTTTTTGCAATTCTTTCCATTCATTGATATAATATAAAGTGTGATTCCAATAGGGAATCTTGAATAATTCTAATCATCCATGTCCTATTCTAGAATAACCACCATAATATTTCATTTATTTTCTTTTAATTTCATGATCTTTTTTTTGAGGCAGTTTTCAGATTTTGGCAGTACAACTTGAAAGATTAGGAAAGGCACTGAAGAATTATGGGTGAAAAACTTGTCAAATATCTGAAAGCGAAGCTTTAGTTAAAAGATGTTTGTACTTGGAATTGATTGGGAGGCCAAAGATTGAAGGGAACAGATGATTCTCAAGACATGAAGAGTATGTTGTATGATACAGTGTGTATTTTGTGTGTGTGAATGGCAATTAAATGATGTTGAGTTCTAGGCTCCGGCAATCTTTGTCAAAAGAATATCAAGTTGCAGATATTTATGTTTTAACATGGAAATTATTATAAAGCTAGTTAAATCTAACAACTAGTTTTAATGTTCATGAGTACATTTTACTTGTTACCTTTTATGGTACATATAAAAAGATTGATTTTATGCATGAATTGGAGATTGGGAATCACAGTTTGGGGAAGAGGTTTTTGTGGATTGTTTGATCAAAATTTTAAAACTTGGCTGCTGGGAAATACCAAGAATTTTGATGAACTTTTAATCCAGTTTTTAGGCTAGATTGTTAAATGCAAAAATATGCAGGAAACTAAACCCCTTATTATTGATCTGTAAAAACATTGTTCCTGGAAATTAAGTGGGCCTTTCTTCCAGAACTCAAGGACTTGATTATCAGGCCTATATTAAGTTTTGAATCTTAATGCCATATATTTGTACTTATTGATGAGTGCTGATACAGACTTAAACTTAAGTAGATCTATGTCAAGTCACCCCATGAATGTTGACTCTGGAAGGAATACGTTTCCTATAGTAATAGTTTCAGTTCTGGACTGAAAAGCTGGGGATGAAACTTAATTTTGTACTTTTTTTTATAAGTCAGTAAAACTTGCAGCCAGTGTGCTTAGTTTTCTTATGGACCTCATCATATAAACTGAGCTGATAGCATTAATTCAGATTCAAGGAATTATCTGAATCTTGGTTTGTGTAGATTTGCAATCTACATGTAATATTAAGATAACTTTTGCAATTTTACCGTGTGTACATAAGATACCCGCTCCACTTTGCCCATTCCACATCCATTTTATTCAACTTTGTGAGCTGGCATTGAAACATTGCAACAGTGTTTTGTTGCACCAATTTTTAAAACTTTTACAGTGCAATACATATCATTTTTCTGAAGCAAACCAAAGGTAAATTTATCATAGTTCTTGCTCTCTGCTATAGCAGCATTTTAGAGAGGATCTTTTATACATTTGTAGTAAATGACAAATGAACCTGATTGCAAATCCTTTCTTTTTTTAAAAATCTTAAAACATGTACCAAGTTTTTGTTTCTAATTGTATAGCATAAGTTAAACTTTAAATTGCATTCTATTAACCGATACGAGTGTATTTCTGTAAGCATAATTATTTTGAAATAAACTTTAAAAAGTCAAAAAAGAAGAATTATCGGTTAAAAAGTAAAATCAGATTATCACATTCAATTTCAGTGTCTGAACTGAACTTATTATTTATTGATTTACAAACATAAGAACAACAACAAAAGAAATGGCAGATAAGAAGCTTCAAAAACCTCTTGAATCAATATTGCCTTTTTCATTCTTTCAATTTTTAATATTGATGGCAAGATAATTGCCATTTAATATTTTATCATTATTTCATATTATTCTCATTTATGGAAAAATTGGAAAAATGCGTACTTTAAGTTTTGAAAACAACGTTTTAACCTATGAAAAAAGATTCTAAGGAAGAAGCATGATTTTTATCAAGTGTGTAATATTCAGTTTTGGATGGTTTAAATGTTTTTGTGGAATAAATCCAGCAGACAAAAGAATAGAGGAAAATGTACAGCACTAAATCTAAAGAAAACAGGAGCTTAGTACTTCAGTCTTTTCTTTCCAATTCAAATATTCCTAGAAATAATGTAAACTGAGCCAATTTTGCATGAAATTTGGATCCAAAAACAAATATAAATTTTCATTTATGTTTTTAAAATAAATTATGAAAGTTTTATAAGCAGATTTGTATACCACAAGAATTGTCATAACATTATATTACAAAATACATTAGAGATGGGATTTCTGTGCCCTGTTAAAACAGGTCCTTTTCTACTCAAAGTTTAGAAATTTCCTTGTTACATTGTTTTTGGAAAAAATATCACTTCCACCCAAATTTGTCCCAATTATTCAGACAATAAAACACAAGTCAGAAATAATAGAGCACAGGATTTTTCTGAGAAGAGAGCATGGTCTTACTGCACGAGGATAGGCATTGAATCAGAGTTATACAGCAGTTGTTTTTCCATATTTTTAGGTACAATCAATATAAATTCATGCTTCATTTGTTTAAATATAGAAAGAATAATTTCAAGTAAAAGAAAGATTAGAATCAACTAATGAAATTTTGATAGCAAGGCAACTTATATTAATAGTCTAGGTGAGGCAACAATTATCTCAAGTTAAATATAATACTGGAATTCTTGATGTTATAATAACATTAATTATGTAGAAAATATTAATATGCATATGTATGTAGTGAAATGTTTGACTGCTGCCAAAATGTGATGCTTAAAATGGTGATGAATGTGATCCATTTGCCATCTGTGTGATGTAAATCTTCTGTTTCCTAAGAATCTTTAATGATTAAGCAAATCAAATGGAGATATGACAGAGATAGTTTTGCAATTTTACATAAGTAATATGTTTTAAGGCTTGTGATAATTGTCTCCCTGAATTAGTTTTCCTTTTTAGAAAATAAATGTGATATTCTAGTTAAAAAATTATGAAAATATAAAATATCTTGAACAAAACCCACAATGAATATTTTTCTGAGGCTAGCCCTATCAGTTTATTCCATCCTGGTTTCAAAATATATATATATATCATGGGTGTAGAATGATTGCCAAATTTATTCTGCATTTTAATTGATGATTCAAATCGAGAATTATCAGGTAGGCAAATTTCCAAAAGGTACATGTTGAGTTTTAAGGGTCTATGAAAATTCTATAGAAGCATAGCTCACAGATATTGAATGTTAGGTTCCAGACCACCACAATAAAGCAAATATTGTAATAAAGCAAGTCAAATGAAATTTTTGGTTTCCCAGTCCAGAATTAAAAATACCTTATTGCTAAAACATTCTAATCACCATCTGTGCCTTCAGAGAGTCATAATCTTTTTGCTGGTGGAGGGTTTGGCCTCAAGGTTGATGGTTTAAGCAAATATTGTGGCTGGTTTGATCCTCTAGACATACCTCTAAAACTTTCTCCATATCAGCAGTAAGGCTCTTTTGTTTTCTTCTCATCTTTGTGTTCTTTGGAGTAACACTTTTCATTTCCTTCAAGAACCATTTCACTGCATTAACAAATTGGCTAACTGGCACAAAAGGTCCAACTTTCGGCCTATCTTGTTTTTCAACATACCCTCCACGCTGAGCTTAATCATTTCTAGCTTTTGATTTAAATTGAGATATGTGTGACTCTTCCTTTTATTTGTAAACTTACAGGCCATTGTAGGGTTATTAATTGGCCTAATTTCAATATTGTTGCATCTTAGGGAATAGAGAGGCCTGAGGAGAGGGAAAGAGATGGGGGAATGGCTGGTCAGTGGAGCAGTCAGAACACACACACTATTTAAGGATTAAGTTCATCATTTCATATCGGTACGGTTCATGGTGCCCTTAAAAAATTACAATAGTAACATCAAAGATCACCGATCGCAGATCATCATAACATAATAATGATGAAAAAGTTAGAAAATTGTGAGAATTTCCAAAATGTGACACAGAGACATGAAGTAAGCACAAGGTATTGGCAAAGTGCTGCTGATAGACTTGCTAGATGCAGGGTTGCTCTCAACCTTTAATTTTTGAAAAACACAGTATCTGTGAGGCACAATAAAGTGAAGTGCATAATATGAGGTTTGCCTATATTTGAATATAAAGTATTGTTATATTATTTATCCCATTCCCTAAAATATAGTTTTAGTTCATCATATTACGACTGAAAAATTAATGTAAAGAAGTTATATGATTTGTTTAGAATGGTATAGTTAATTGGGTATAGATTACAATACCACATTGATTTTATGGTATGGTGGTAAGAGCACCATTTTAGTAAGACTTGAAAAGTAGCATAAATTTTTACACATATTTTTTCTCTTTATAGAAAATTCATTAGAAGAAGAAAGATCATCGAAGCATACACTATCAGGAAGACACAGGCAATCAAAATTTGAAATTTATGGGAAATAGGAACATTTGAACCAATAAGAAAATAAAATTTGCATTACTTAGTATCATTTCATTATTATATACTCACAAAAGAAAATTTAGTGGGACAAAACCCTACTGAATATAAAATCATATACTAGGTAGTGTTGCTACACATTAACTCAATTTAGAAGTTTCATATATTATCCATGAGTGCTATTAATTTAAGTATTGCATTAATTCAGAAAACTGGCAGTAGCTCTTCCAAACCTGTTATAGTTCATTGAGTAGTAAATGGTGCAAGAATAGCTCTTAATTAAATTCTTAGGTGGTAGCTTTAACTTAATTAGCAACAAATTAGGGGACACAAGGTTTTCTCTTAATTTCTTAGAAAATGTAACTATTGTCTCTAAATATTTTTTATCTTTTTAAAGTAACTATAATTATTAAAAATTATATCAGTACAGAGCATATTTGATAATGAAATAGATAAAAGGAGAGCTATTAAAGATTAGAAAAAGCACAAATTCCACATTGTAGTTTTTCACGTTAAAGCACTCATTATGTAAATACTCCCCAATGTCTTTTCCTTTTATGGCAAAGATTACAATGTAATTATTCCCACCCAGATTTATACTAAAATGAATAAGCAGTCAGGTTTTAAAACTATTGAAATATATTTTTCCTTAATTTACTTTATTTTGCAGAACAGCACTGCCTTTTAATATTTCATATAGTTAATAACTTGTAAAAAGTAAAATATCTTGTGGCATGAAAAATTGCTCATTCTATTTTAGAAACAGTCTATTTCTCTTCTTACTTTTCTGAGTATATTTAAATTAATGACGCTATATATTCTTCAGTCAATATTCAGCTGCACACAATGGCGATGATTCATAACAACTATATATTCTTCATAGAGTATTACATGTATAATTATCTAGCATTTATTTCTTCAGAAATGATCAATACCTATATTTAGTTGAATTCTTACAACAAATTGATATTTAATAAGTGTTTTTGATGAAATGCACAAGGGATACTCTCTTTCAATTATTCCTCCTTTGTGCCAAGTACTCTTCTGAGGATTGTGAATACAGCAATCAGCAAAATATATGTAGTTCTCCTGTCATGAATCTTACCTCCTTAAGGAGATAAACAAAAACAAAACAAATTAAAATTAGGCATTCCTATAATATATCAGTGGGAGACTAAAACTATGATAAAAATGAAAGCAAAGTAAAGAGAAAGACAGTGAAGAAAGATTACTTTCCAAAATATATATGATAGTGTTTAATGAAATATATTAAATTGACTGTGAATCTGCAAGAGAAAGTATGTAAAAATGAAACAATTTATCATGGATGTTGTTTAGCTTCCATTTGGAGGAATTTTTGGAAATGGTGTGCTGTAAAACTCAAATTAGATATTTCCCATCAAAGTCATCCTATGTGTTCTATTCTGTAGAAGAAAACATCCATTTCTTCTAGATTAGTAAATTAGTGCTGTAATATCATTAAATTGAATTGATTAAATGATTGATTAAATAATTTATTCATTAATTAAATATTCTACAAATAAATAAAATTTATCTGACACTATTAAATGCAGGAATGCAGAATTAAATAGCATATAATCAGAAAAGCTGTTTACTTTTCTTACTAATATTCTCTTTCTGAATATATAAAATTAACTAACATTTTCTCAGATTTGAAAGATTAGTAAAAGTCCATTATTTCTAATTTGAAGTATTATGGTTGAGAAAAAAGCAAAATTTCAATATATTCAAAACACAACAACAAACATCCATTTATACTAGTGATTAACTTCCTATAGGATTGATTCTCTGCAAAGAACAGCCATACAATCTAGACATAATACAAAAGGAATTACTTAGAGGAATTTGAGAGTGAAAAGAAACAGTCATATTCTTCTTAGTATACAGATTTGGAGGAATAGAGATGTATAAAGTAGGTTCTTATTTTCGTGATTCTTAGTCTGTTGCCAACCAAAGCCCAATGTTGCATCTTGGGTGTTGACTGTGTTGGTGGAAAAACTGCCATCATTTTTGCCCGAGAAATAAGAAGCCTAAATCCAAGGAAACTGTCTGCTGGTTAAGTGGGTGGACGGTCACATGTAAGAAAGAGCTAGAGAGAAGATATCCAGTTTCTGTCTCCCTGCACATTTGGCTCACACCTGAAGAAACTATGTGCTATCCAGACTAAAGCAGTTCAGTTAAAAATATCTGATGTGAGCCTGGAGCATTTGTCCAAGAAACAGAGTTTGCAGTTAAAAGTCTAATCAAGATAATTACCTGTTAATATAAAATAAGCAACATTTACTAGAGAAAAACAACAGACTCCAGAACTTTCATAGCTTATAGCTTATATCCACTACAAACCAAAATTAACTAACTTATGAAAAACAGAAAAATAGAGTTCATTCTCAATGGAAAAAAAAATTAGCTGATTGCAGTGTTGAAAAGACACAGATCTCAGAACTTTAGCCAATTTTAAAGCATCTCTTTCAAACTACTTCTAGTAAAACAAAATGAAATATACTCACGATAAACAAACAAAAAGATCTTGGGAGAGAAATTGAATGACAAAAAAGAATGGAGAGATTCTAGCAATGAAGAATAAAATATCTTATATAAACAAATTACTGAAGAACATAAAATAGCCCAATGAAGATAGATTAAAATGTAAGTGAACTTGAAGATAGCAATAGAAAATATCCATATGAATAACAGAGAGAAAACCAAATTGAAAAATAAAATGAACAGACACTTGGGAGACCATTAGATTATATCAAAGAGATTGATAGATTAATGAATCAGAGAACTATGGTGAAAGAAAAAATGCAGTAGAAAAACATTTGAAGTAATGGTCTAAAGTTTAATGAATTTGATGGAAGACATAATCTAGACATTCAAGTTATTCATCAAATCCTGAGCAAGATGAATATGAAGGCGACAACACCACTTGAACATCATAGTCAAATTATAGAAAACAAAATATAAAGAGTAATTTTGAAAGGAGGAATAAAAAGCAATGCATTATATTCAAGGAAATGGTTCAATAAAATGGCTAACTTCTTATCAAGAACTATATAGCTAAACAGATGTTAAGACACCTTTAAAGTGTTCTATACTTCTATACTTATTAAAAATATCATTTAAGGATGTGGAAGACGTGTACTCTAAAAACTGTAAAGTATGTTGAAAGAATGTAAAGGAGACCTAAATAAACGGAAAGCCATCCCCTGTTCATGGATTGGAATACATAATATTGTAAGATGTCAATAATACCCAAACTGTTCTAGATCAATGTAATCTTGTTAAAATTCCAGGAACACCTTTGAAAAAATAGAAAACATGATCCTCAAATTCATATGGAAATGCAAGGGATCCTGAATAAACAAAGCAATTTTGAAAAAGAAAAACAAAGTTGTAGGATTCCCACTTCCCAATAGCAAAACTTACTACCTACCAAAGTACATTTATCTGAATAGTTTGAGTGTGGTATAAGAATCGACAAATAGACATATGGAATAGAATTAGAAGTACAGAAGTAAACCTACACATCTATGGCCAATTGATGTGTGCCAAATATATATAATAGGGAAAGAATAGTACCTTCAACAAATTTGCTTGGGAAAACAGGATATCCACATGCAAAAGAATACAGATGGACACTATCTCACACAATACCACTACAAATTAATTCTAAATGGATCAAGGACATAAATATAAGAGCTAAAACCAACAGATCTTTAGAAAATAACATAGGGACAAATCTTCATGACTTGGGATTCAGCAATGAGTTCTTAGAAATGACACAAAAACATAAGTAACAAAAGAAACAATAGATAAATTTGATTTCATCAACATTAAAAACTTTTTTTGCATCAAAATACATTATCAAGGATGTGAAAAGAACACCTACTGAATGGGAGGAAAAACAGCTGCAAATCATATATCAGATAAAGGCTTAATATCCAGAATATATAAAGAACTTTTACAGGGCAAAAACAAAAAGGTAAAAAGCTCAATTAAAAATTTTGACACAGGACTTGAACAAATATTTTTTTTTCTGAACAGGAAAAGTCTAATAAGAATATTAAAAGACATCAATGTCATTAGCCAGTAGGGAAATGCAAATAAAAACCACAATAAGTTGCAACTTTACCTTCACAAGGAAGGCTACTATTAAAATAAAAACACAAAACAAAACAAAAAATAAATAAAAAATATTAAAAAATTAAAAAACAGGAAATAAGTTTTGGAAAAGATGTGGAGAAATCAGAATTAACATCGTTAATGGAATGTAATATGGTATAGCCTCTTTGAAAAGCAGTATGATAGATCCTAAAAAGTTTAATGTAAGATTTCCACATAAACTGACAATTCCACTCCTTTGTATAGAACCAAAGAAAGCTAAAACAGGGTCTCAAACAGATAAATTGTACTAATGTTCATAGCAGTATATTCACAATAGCAAAAATATGGAAATAACCCAAGTGTCCATTAACAGATAAATGTGCAAAAAAATTGTGGTACATACACACAATGGAGTATTATTGAGCCATAAGAAGGAATAGAATTCTGAGTGATGCTGCAACATGGATGAATCTTAAAGATATTATGCTGATTGAAATAAGCAAGGCACTTAAGGACCAATATTGCATAATATCATATATTGCAGAAATCTAAAATAGCAGACATGTAGAAAAATTGAACAGAATAGAGAATCCAGAAATAGACTCAAAATTATATAGTCAATTAATTTTGACAGATGCTAAAAGCAATTTAATAGGGAAAAATTATTCAATAAACGGCCCATGACCAGCAGATATATGTGTGGAAAATATGGAATCATAACCCTTACTTCAGACAACACATAAAAATTAATTAAAATTGAGTTAAAATCTAAAGTTAAGAGTTAAAACAATAAAACTTCAATAAGATAACTAGGATAAAATACTTGTGATATTGGGTTAGGCATATATTTCTGATAAAGGACATAAAAAGCACACTCTGCAAAAGACAAAAAAGATAAAGAAAAATGGATTTCTTTAAAATTCAATCTTCAGATTAGTAGAAAATATTTGCCAAACATATACCTGTGGAATGGCTCATATACAGAATGTACACAGAATTTTTAGAACTCAGTAATAAGACAAATAACTCAGCAAAAATATGACAAAATATTTGACATTCCTATGAATAGCCAATAAGAACACGAAAGCTTCTCAATATAATTAGTTTTCAAGGTCATGCAAATTAAAACCACAATAAGATTCTTCTACATTTCACCAGAGTGGTTAAAATTAAAAATGCTGAAAATATGAAGTGCCTGCAAAGATGTGGACCAACTGGAATTCTTCTGTATCATTGGTGGAATAGAAAACTTAGTGTTACTTTGGAAATGAGTATGGCCGTGTCTTATAAGGTTAAACATCCACTTATCATATGATTCAGGAATTTATTTCTTATGAATTCATCCAAGAAAAATAAAAACATATTTCCAAGGAAAACTTTGAAAAAAATTATTTATTGCAGTTTTGTTCTTGATGGCCAAAATTTTATTAGAACTCAACTGTTCACTAACTGCTAAATTTATAAACAAATTGTGCTATATCCATGCTACTTAACAAGTCAACAGAATAGAATATTGACAAATACAACATGGATAAATATAAAAAGTTATGTTAAGTGAAACACAAAATACTATATATTTTATGATTCCATCCTTATGAAATTCTAAGAAAGGATTCCTAGAATCTTTCAAAGGGTAATTCAAAGATCAGTATTTCAGTTATTCAAAGATGAGTAGTTGCAGAGTGGAAGTTGGGGGAGGGGCACAACTCTAATATTTTTTAAGTTGATAGCAAATTTCTATATCTTGATGGCAATGGTAGCTAAATGAATGCATACAATGCCCAAATTCATCAACTGTACTTTTAAAAATGGGTGAAATTTATTTTATGTAAATTAAAACATCAATAAATTTGGAGGAAAATACAACCAGCTACTTCATCATAATATAAGCACAAAGAAGACAAGAAATATTGATTCTGAATCCTCCACTATAAATGGCACATAGTAGGTAGTCAATAAATGTCATTTGAATGATAAAAATAATGTCCATGTGTTATATTATTGCCTGTCTATATAAAACATATATACATAGTACATTAGTTGTATTCATGCTTGTGAGAACTCTTTGATACCTAAGCATAGTTGAGATTAAATACACGTGTATTTCCCACAGAGTAAGTATATGACATTTTTTTGTATAATTATATAATAGTAAGTTTTTGTAGTTAGTCATTCTGCATTTTTGCCTAATAATCATTTTATTACCCATGGTTTACTGAATTGTAAATGAAAGAATGGAAATAAAATTTACTGTGATTGTGGTGTAAACAGAGACCCATAATAGAACTCAACAGCGCAAATTTTTTTTTTTTTTTTTCTGTGCTTATTTATTTTCCTTCTGAGTATCTCTTTATTTCTTCAGGACATATTCTCTTCTCCAACCTACAGTAAATCAAAAACAAAGATTCAAAGAAAATACGCACCTAAGTGTAACAAAAACTTTGGCTTGCAGGGGAAATATTTCATCTTTAAATGCTTGAACTGGGAGAGGGAGTAAAGAAGCAAACTGGTAGGACATACTGATAGAGTATTTAGTAAGTGGGAGAAGGGGATACTTCTATGTCAGAGCATCTTGAGCAAGATGGAAGGGACTCTCAGAATAAACTACCCATGAGCATGCATGTTCTTTTGCTTTTATCTGTGTGCAACCTGGCCCCTGGCCCTAACCAACAGAAAAAAAAGACTTTGGGCATCCTGTATAAGGTTGCAGACTGAGGGGAGAATCTTATCCACTGACCAGGGAGGAATTTAACAAGTGGAAGAAGGATTTCCCATATATGTGGGCAGTGTATGACTAGTGCAATGGTATTCTTCTTAGAGGAAAAGAGAAGAGACTTTTCAATGTAATCAGATCTACTTAGTGCAGTTCTCCAGAAAGAATGAGAATCATGTCTGTAAGAGACAAGAGAAAATAGTCAGCTTGATATCCAGATGCCTCATTAAAATGAATCATACTAGTAATCTTGTGACTTTATCATGAGAAAAAACCTCTTTCCTATTATATCCATATGTTCCTCAGAAGTTGAAATTATTTTTTTAACATTTTAGTTTCTTCATCAGCAATTTGGCAGGGTTAGCAACCTCTGCTAAGTCATTGCTCAAAAAAGCAATTCTTTGTTGGCTTGCGCATTATTTTACTCTGTCACTGTAGTGTTTCTGGTTTTCACATCTCTGCCTTAGTAAATTCAGCTTTGCTTTGGTACATCCTGATAGTATTTCTATGCCTTCATTTAAATAAAAAAACACCAGCTGTTTGGATGTCAGGCTTTACATCTGCCACCTCCTCCTGATCTCCTTTCCAAATTCACAATTCTGTCATGACACTACTATTCTTTCCAATTCCTTTGGGTCACAATTTACATTACTTTGATTCCTATCATGCTTCATCTCCCATAAATCAGTTCATTTATCATTTTTTTGTTAATGGTTCTCAGGTAGCTTTTCTATGTATTTGACCTACCACCAAGATTCTCCAGTGCCTTTCTTTCACATTTATCAGAAATATAACTTCAATATTGTTTTTAGATTAATATTCTTAAAACATTCCTTTCAGCACATTATTCTTTGGTCAAAACCTTTTGCTAGTACTGAATTACATAGCTCATCAAATCCAAATGGCTCAAGTTGGCAGCTAAAGCTTTCCATGTCCTGAACTTCTTACAGTTCCCCACTCCAACACTCATATCTTTTATAAAATCTAAATGTATGACACTTTCTTGACTTTGTGAAGTCTTATCCAAGACAGATCTGTTTTCTTACCAAAAGCATCTTCAAGCCACACATTCCTGTTTTCACAGTGACATCTATACTTTTCTGTGGGTCCCTAATTTAGTATCTATAGCAACAGCAAAAATTAATATTTTGTTGTGCATATATTCTAATTCTCTAATTTTGCTGTGCTTTATTCCATCATATAGCATAGCAATACTTTTAAGACAAAATTATGTTGAATGTGCATGTGTACCTGTATTTAACAAAGTTCCAGCACAGTGGTGAGGACACAACAGACATGTTTATTAAGCAATTGCTATTTAGTCAGAGCTTTCTATCAGTACTCATTTGCCTGAACTCAATATAAAATGTAATTCTTTCTCTTTGTGGCAGTTTGATACTATTTATGAATTCCAAAAATAGATATTTGATTATGTTTGTAAACTGGTCTTTTCCTCTGGGTGTATTAGATTGCGTTAAATTCAGAGGTTTCATTTTTACTTGATTAAGTTATGATTAAGGCTTTGATTCAGCCACGTCAGTAGGATATTGAGTCCCCACCCCCTTGGTGGGCAGGGACTCAGAGAAAATGACATAGCTGAGGAGTTTGAGTTTTGATGCTGGAGCCCTGGGAATAAATTCACAGAGGAGCAGATATGTGAGGAAAGACAGGAGGCTCCATTAGACATGGCAGAGGCCCCGGGAATGAGCCTGATAGTCTACAGATGACCTTGTGGAGAGTATAGGGCAGCTGAGCCCAGAAAGGAATGAGCACTGGAAAGAGAGATGAGCCTGGTGCCTGCCTATAGTTGAGATAGGAAGAAGCTGGTACTGCAGAACCTTAAAAGTAAGAGGAAGGCTGAACCCTAGCAGAGTCTGACAGCCATCTTGCTCCAACACCTGGCAACAGACTTTGGTGACAGAAGTGACTTATGCTTTATGGCCTTGTGACTGTAAGCTTCTACCCCAAATAAATAACCTTTAAAAATGCCAATAGATTTCTGGTATTTTGCATCAGTATCCCTTTGGCTGACTAATACAACCTTCTATTTTTAAAACTTCATATTCAGTATAGCTCACTTAGATATTTTTGTTTGCAGAATATTTTCACTATATTTATGTTGGCAATTATAATATCTATTTTTTATTGAATATCTACTAAAGATATACATCATATACATTAGCTCTTTAACCCTTACAATAACATTATAGTCTAAGTTCTTTAATTTTCAACATATCAAACCATATGGAAGTTGCAAAGAAAACTTTATATTAAGGTGATTCTCCACTCTAGAATCTGAAGTATATTGATAAATCTACAACTCCAGCATATATTCAATGTAAAATTTGAAAATATGTTGGTAAATATATTGTTTTTAACCTGAAGGTATTATTCTGTGTATTTTGAAAATTAGCTTTGATGAACTGGTTGAACAAAACAAAATCAAAAGTTACAGAAGGGACTTATTATTTCATCTTGGAGATAAATTTGAAAAAATATTTCTCCCATACCATAAGAAATAAAGATATACAAACTTCATATTAATGTATTTTTTTGAAATCATCAGAGAACTGAGGTCATAGGGCAAACAACTAATCTGAAGTCTGGATAGAGGCAGAGACCTGCAAGGAGAAACAGGAACTAAGCATTTGCTCACCTTGAAGAGATACCATTTAATGTCATATGAGCAAGATTCAGCTATAAATGTTCAAAAGTTATATAGACCTGTTTGTGGGTTGAGGGTGTGAAACTCCTGAGAGCCACAGAAACCTTTTCCTCCAGAAACACCCACCAGAACCTCAGGAAATATCAGGAAGAATCCTCAAAAAGTTTCCCCTGTGGTACTATCAGTCTCTTCCGAAATAAGACCAGACCTATCTTCTTTATTTCCACATGTACCATAAGTCTTTATCTGCAGTAGGAGGAGCAAGAAGACAGTAGCCCAACAGTACTGGAGCATACCCACATCCTTTTCGTTTGCAGAATAGCATCCACCACTGAAAATTTTCCTGTAACCACCTCTTCAATCTACTACTTGGAACAAAGCCTTATATTGCAAGGGAAAGATTAAACAAACTAACAAACCCCTGTAATTTGAAGATATTGGGGAACTGTGGAAGCCCACTGCAGCTGGAGGGAGGGAACAGAAAAAAAGATAATGGAAAGGGAGCAAAGGAAGAAGGGAAAGAGGGAGTGAGGGAGAAAGAGAGAGAGATGAGTGGGGGAGAAAGGGAGAAAGAAAGAGAAAAAAGAAAACAAATGGAAGGAATGAAGAAAGTAGGGGAGAGGAGGGAGAGGAGGAAAAGGGAAAGGGAAAGGAATAGGGAAGAGGAAAGGAAGGAAAGAAAGAAGTTAGGGAAGGGGTGGATATATCTGCTAGGGCCAGAAATAAATCTGGAGAATGAGTAGGAACACATGTGAAGAAAACTCTACAACCAAGATTCACAGTGTATATTTAGAATTGAGTTTTAATCAGGGCATCAAAAAATCAAAGAATGTCTCCCCCACCTTATCTCCATTATCATGCTAACAAGAATCAAGCAAAAAAAAAAAAAAAAAAAAAAAAAAAAAAAAAAGGAAATAACATTGTAATGCATTTGAGAAAGTTGCACATGACAGAGCTTCTCTGAAGAGCAAAACAAAGGGAAGATCTGGAGACAAGTAGGGAGACATAAAGCCAATCAGGAAGCTACCTTCAAACCAACCCAACTTCAGACTATGTTAAACACAAAAACCCACACTAAGAGACTAGCAGAAGGAAAGACATACTCAACTCTATATATAAAAGTAATATTTACATTAGTGTATATCTAACTGATGTAACATGTCTAGCTTTCAAATAAAAATTCCAAGGCACACAAAATAGAAAAAAAATCACTTAGAAAAGAAAAAAAAAGGAATAATCAGATACAAGCTCAAATATAATGCACATGTTGTAACTATCAGGCAAAGAATTAAAAATAACTAGGATTAATATATTAAAGGATACAATGCACAATGTAGATGACCTGAAAGATCAGATAGGTAATTTTCACTTAGTGATGGAAATTACAAGAAAGAAACAAATGGAAAAATTAGAAATCCAAAATATTGTAACAGAGGTCAAGAATGCCTTTGACGGACTCATCAGTAGACGAAGGCATCCAAGGAAAGAATCTGAAATGCAAAAAAGAATGGGGAAAAAAGAGAGGGCATTTAAAAATTGTATGTCCATAGCAAGAGTTTTAAAATATACATAAATGAAATAGAAGAGAAGAGAAAAATAGAAGAATACATTTGAAGAAATAATGGCTGTGATTTATTTTTATCACAAACACCAATCTACAAGAAGCTCTGAGAACATAGAGCAGTAGGAATATGAAAAAAAAAAAAAAAAAA
>JAQZBX010001687.1:18530-43432 GCA_029593785.1 Cabassous unicinctus | reverse complement strand
CCAATAAAGTCTCTTCGGTGGTATGCTACTGAGTTATACAAACCCAATATGAAGGACGGTGTACAAAATACTTGACTTGCACTTACTGAAAGTGTCAAGGTCATGCAAAACAAGGAAAGGTTGTGAAACTCACAGATTGGAGAAGATCAAGGAGGCAAGATGACTAAATGCAAGGTGGTATATATAATTGGATGCTAGAACATAAAGAGGACATTAGTGGAAAATCTGGTGTAATATAAATGAAGCCTATAATTTATTTATTAATTTATCTATTTATTTATTTATTCGTTCATTTTTTCCTTGGGGGAAGGCGTACCAGGGATTGAACCCAAGACCTTGGACATGGGAAGCAGGTGCTCAACCACTTGAGTTAAATCTGCTCTCCTGTAATTTATTCAATGCCAATGCATTGATATTAATTTCCTAGTTTTGTAAAAGATACAATGGTCATGTAACTGGTTAATATTGGGGGAAGCTAGGAATAGGGTATACAGGAATTTTCTGCACTGTATTTGTAACTAATCTATAAATCTAAAGTTATTTCAAAATACAGGTTTTTTTAAGTCATAGAAAAGGAAAATATGCACTATACATATTTATTAAAAATGATTGCTAAATTTGTTAACTCTCCATACCTGACAAAGTTCAAGAACTCACTGGAAATGTTTACGATAAAGAAGATCTAACATTCAGGTGCCTATAATGAGAAAGTACAGAGATTATTTTATTTAATGACCAAAAGTCAAATTGAGATTGCAATGTGCCTTTTGAGAAGACAACAGAATTTAGCTAAAATAAAAAATATTTAACTTACAGTCATAAAAACAAAGGACTTATGGTGACTCTTATGTGGTTTTGAGTTTTTAAAATCTTTTCCCAAGTAAAAATTTTTCATGTTAGCATGCCTAATCAACATTCAAAATATAATTGTAAATTATAAAAATTTTGAAATCATTTAAAATGTTTTAATAATAACTAAAATCTGTGAGACACTCCATGACCTCAGAAATAATAATCTCTTGATTAATATTCTAAATAAATATATATTTTTCTTTTTTAACAATATCAACCTTAGAAACAGTTTTAGATAGTGATTCACATCACAAATATCTTCAGCCAAACAGCCTACTTTAATTTCAAATCCCATCATGTACAAACAGTGTAACTTTGGACATGTTCCTTAGTCTCTCTAGATCATATTATTTTCATTGCGAAATGGAGATGCTGCTGCTGCTGCTGCTGCTGCTGCTGATGGTGCAGCAGCAGCAGCAGAAGAAGAAGAAGAAGAAGAAAAAGAAGAAGAAGAAAGAGAAGAAGGAGAAGAAGAAGGAGGAGAAGAAGAAGAAAGTGGTAAAATAATAAAATTAATATCTACCTCCTAAAGTTGAAAGAGTGGATGATAAGAGTACACAGCTTGCTTAGAAAAATGTGTGGCACATAGTGTTGTATAAAGGTTAGTTGGCATCACTGAGCTATGTTCCTGAAGATAGGAATGACTTTCTAAAGACTGCTTTTCAACATTCCCATGCTCTTTAGGTTAGATCCTTGATTTGCTTCTTTACTTTTGTGAAAAGTGTATCATTAAAAAAATTATAATTCCCAAGTGCATCAATGGACAACTCCTGGTCTTATATTATCAATAAAAAAGGTGGGTTTCCTATAGGCTGCAAATTATCTTTACTTTATATTCCATCATTTCTGCAGTAACTATGATAATCTGTTATCTTTCTTGTGTGCATGAATAGTAAATTCAATAATATTTTATAAATTATATTGTCAATGTCTAAAGTCATGTTTTAGCATCCTGTATACTACTTCAGTAAAATATTCAAAATTAGGTACTTTTTAATTTTAGAAATCATATAATTATTTTAATCATGTTTGAAGTTTCATGCAAGCTTAGGCAGGATAAAAGTATTCAGTAATAGATTTGCCAGCATATTTAGAGGCTGGGCCAGTTTTGATACCTTTACTTGATATTAAATCAGTGATAGTTTGTTATAGTTTCAATTCATTTCAAACATGTGCTATTCCAGGTTGGTTACACATTAATTTTTCATTTCACTAACAGTTGAACAATAAATAATTATTGCCAATAATAATGACTTCTGGGTAGTTGCAGATTTAAATAACTAAAAATGTTAAAATTAGACATTTATGTTCTACTAGATTTGGAACTAAGCTCAGTTATGCCACTCATACAACTTTCCCACTTCCATTTTCAATGTGTTGTGACTATTAACACAAATCCTGTTTTAAGAAGTATAAAAAAAGGCTTTTTTTCTGAAAAATATTCCTAAATATTTGGTTATTTTGTACCAAGTTATGAATGTGGAAATTGGGAATTTTGAAGACCAAACAATAATTCAACTTCTAGAGATTCACTGAAAGAATATTAACTGTATTCTGCATTCTTAAGTAGTTGATACTTTTTTCTCTGTTATTCTTCAAATAATAATAATGGAATGCTTGTTTCAAAATATGGTTCTTTACTATGAGATTATAGATAAAATTATTAATATATTAATAAACTCAATATTAAAGCCTAAATTGATTTTATTATTTTTGCATGATATGCCTAAAATGAATGTATTATCTCAACCCCAGGTAATTTCCTTCATAATAAAGCCTGTTCTTTAGGCATTACATTTGATCTATATTGCCTTCATAAACATGCCTGGCATTACCCATGTATAATATAAACCAAATTTAATTTATCAGACATTCTGGTGAGTTGACTTTCCCTAGGATCTGTATCCCTTAGGCATTTAGATAAGACCTATTTATTTCACTCATTTTATCAACAATTACTTATTGAGAGCTCTTATATGCCATTTGCTATTCTTGCTGCAAGGGAAACAGCAGTAAACCAAGCAAAATTCCTGCACTAATGAACCCCAACTTCTATGATTAAATGTTAGCCCAGTTTAAATGTCCAGGACTTGCTAGTGCTTTTCTTCATGGTATGGAGGCATTATATATTTTAGAAAGCTAGTATGAATTAAAATTGTTTCTTAACTGAATATAAAATACTCACAAAAAATAATGTTAAACGAGGATGAATTGAAAGAAAATCCTAAGCATCACTGTGGGACCATCTCTGTTTTTGTCTCATTGCAACTGACTCACTATAATTGCAACAATTTTTTTAGGGGAAAAAATTAAACAGGTAGTTAAAAAATGGTACACAATGTTCTTAATTGTGATGTTTAATACAAACCCATTAAAGATGTTTTCCCTCTCATATTTTTCATCACCATCATCATTATCTTGTATCATCATTGACATCACCATCATCATCATCATCATATTCATTGGTATTTTTGTACTCATCAAATGTTTATTGAGTGCTTATTATTTTGTTAAGTTACTAGAAGCTATGTGTACAATAGGGAAAGTCCTGCCCCCAATTCATCTCAGAAAATAACTCCACAATTGTTCTGACTGATCAAAGCAAACATGAAGATATTTAAAACTCCTCATTGTTATCATACCCTGCATCTAATCTGTCAATAAATTTGTCTCTTTTGTCATCAGAATGTATCCTGAATCTGACTCCTTCTGACCTTAGCCTACCCCACCTAGAAGCCACCATCGTCTCTCACCAGAACTACTGAAATATGCACCCAACAGATTTCTTTTCTCCCCTTCTTTTCCCTCAGTCTATTCTCCAAAGCAGCTGAATGGATCCTTAAATTGTAAATCAGATAAAGACACTACTCTGGGCTTATCAAAGATATTTCTATCATATTGAACTCGTTTTCTAACACTGCTAAAACAAATTACCTCAAACTTAGTGATTTAAAACAACACAAATTTATCACCTTAAATTCTGTAGTCAGAATTCCAAAATGGTCTGACTAGGCTAAAGTCAAACTGAGGCTCTAGGGGAGAATCTGTTTCCTTGCCTTTCCAGCTTCCAGAAGCTGTCTGCTTCCTTGGCTCAGGGCCTCCTTCCATCTTCAAAGCCAACAATAGCTTGTTAATTATTTTTCATGCTCATTGCTCTGACACAGAATATTGTGTCTACTTCTTCCACATTTAAGGACCTTTGCAATTACACTGAAACTGCTCAAATAATACAGGAAAATCTCTTTATTTTACAGCCAAGTGATTAGCAATCTTCATTCCATCTGCAATGTGATTCTCTTTGTCATATAATATAAGACATTCATAGGTTCTGGGGATTAGAGGGCCATTATTCTGACAAACATGTATTTATTATAATTTCACATAATCTGCCTCTGGCCAGCTTTCCAATCTTCTTTCTCACTATTCTGCATCTCTTTCAAATTACTTAAGCCGCAAAAGACTTCTTGTGGTTCCCTGAAAATGCTGATTAATTTGGATGGCAAGGCCTTTATATAGGCTTCCCTCCTTCCTTAAGCCATCTACTCTCAGATACATGCGAAAACCATTCCAAATTTCACTTGGTCAATGTCCTTGTTTCAAAAAGTCCTTTCCTGACCAACCTGTTTAATGTAGGATAACCTGTCACTCCCTATCATTTTATCTTGGCTTTTTTTCATAAAATACCTGTATTTCTATTTTTTTGTTATTGTCTGTGTCCTTTATGAGAATGTAAGCACTATGAAAGCTAAGACTTAATATGTTTTGTTTCACTTTGGTGTTCTCAGCATCTCGAAGACTGACTATTAGAGCGGGCACCCAAATGTTTGTTATATAAATTGACAAATGTATAAAGGCATATTAAGGTCTATGATAGACACTTAAAATTTGATACCTCATTTAATCCTCTCAATTTTCCAGTGAGGTAGTTTAACGCCTATATTTTATAGCCAATTAAACTGTAGTTCATAGAAATTAATTTGCCTGAGATTACATGGGAACAAACCTGGGATTTCTACTCATTTATGCCTGACTGTTCCACAGCAAAGATTATACTGCTCCACTGCACTATCCTGCTTCACAGAGAGATAAATAATACTGATTTGTGCCTTAGAGAAGTTTACAATCTCATTGGAGGTATAAGATATTTAAGTAAAGGGCATACATTAGGATATATAAAAATTTAGAGAAATAACAGTGCCTGCTACACAGTATGTTACCATAAATATTTTGTTGAAGAAAGTTAAGTTCTTTAGGATTTCAGAGAAGTGAAAAGGCACTGAAAATTGGAGTTATCTTAGACATTTTCATAGAAGAGGTGGATTTGAGCAGCACTGGAAGGAATCATACAATTACCTACCACTCTCACTTCATGCTCTTCTGATTTGCATATGTTCAGCTTTTCTGAGATAGAATGGAGAGACCTTGGTTATGTCACTTTTAGGATATTTTTAGTACCATAGTTCTCCACCCTGGCTGCACAATGCAATCACTTGGGAAACTTTACAAATACTTCTACCTGGGTATCTCCACCAGTGATTCAGATTTCATTGGCTTCAGAATCTTTAAAAGTTCCCCTGGTGGTTTTAATGTGCAGCAGAGGCTGAGAACAACAGTCACACTATGTATGTAAGTGAGAAAACTGGAGGAAAGCCAGGGGCTGCATCCAGGCACAGAAATGCCGAGATTTGCCAAATTAAAGGTTGCTTTAAACTATCCTTTTTTGAGGAAAGAGCATTTTAAAAGAAGCATTGTGCTGTCTTCAATCTAATTTCTGCATGTAATAAATGCATAAATAATATAATGCATAAGCATTCTACAAATCAGGGTTATGTCAAACTCATACATATCTTCCCTCTATTAAACAATATAAATTAATGTGATTTTATGCAACTGAAATGATCTTTTCATGACCTCAAAATAAGGTACAACTTAATTAAAAATTATTTTTCTTCAAAAGTCCTTGGAAACCATAGAGGTCCCTTTGTTTTCTCTGGGTAGAAATTTTCCCATACTAGTTCTCATAAGATTAGTAATTTCATTTAAAATCAGATGAGATATCACTGTTGAAGTCTGAAAAACTAAGAGCAGAAATTATCTAAAATCTTGGGTCATTTTGCTTTTACCACTTATTTTGAGAGAGAATAATCCTTCTAAAATGTTTGTATATAAGATATAGCCAGTGTAAACTGTTTTAGATTCCTTAGCAGCTCAAGCAAAATATCAGGTAATGGGTTGGCTTAAACAATGGGAATTTTTTAGCCCACAGTTTTGAAGATAAGGGGAAACTTCAAATTAAGTGCAAATCAAGACAACGCTTTCTTCCTAAAGCATGGCATTCTGAGGCTGGCTTCTCATGATCTTTGCTGCTGGATTTCTCTGTCACATGGCAATGCACATGGTGGCCTCCCCTGACTGCTACCTTCCCTCTTGGATTACCTTAACCTTTAGCTTTTTGCACTCCATGGCTTTTTCTATATATGTCTAAATTTCATTCTGCTTATAAAGAACTCCCTTAAGAAGATTAAGATCCATTCTGATGGAGGTGGTCCATACCTTAACTGAAGTAACCTCATCAAAAAATCCTACTTAAAATGGATTTGTACCCACAGAAATGGGCTAAGTTAAAGAATATGCTTTTCTGGGGTACATACAGCTCCAAACTACTTCATTCCACCCACTGAGTTCCCCCAAAAAACATGTTATTTCTACATGTAAAATGCATGAATTCTATTATAATGTCCCAAAAGCTTTAAGTCATTTCAGAAATAATGTTAAGTAAAAGTCTCATCAAAATCAGTTATGGGTGTGGACTGTCCTGGAGCACAATTCTCCTGCCTGTGGTCCTGTGAAACCTAGACAAAAAGTTTTCTGCTTCTAACATACAAAGGAGGAACAGGCATAGGATAGATATTCCATTCCAATATGAGGAAATTGGAAGGAAAACAGGAATCATGGGTCCTAAACAATGAAAAAAAAAAAAAAAAACCAAACACGGCAAAGTCCATCAGATTTCAAAGTCTGAGAGTCATCTATGGATCAATGCTCTGTCTTCCGGGCTTGACAGAGTACAGCCCTACTCTTTCTAAGTGCTTGCACAGCAGTCATGCTATCTCCGAACACTGGGTGAAGGCCTTACTGTCTCTGAGCATCACTGTGAATGCTAGGACAGAGGCCCCACTATCTCTAAGCATTGGGGTGGTGGTCATCTCTCTGCAAACCCTGGGTTCCAGTCCTCTCTCTTCTAAGAACTGGGGTGGCAGGCAGACTCTCCACAATTGCTGAGGCACAGGGCCCACCATCTCTGAGCATTGGGTTTGCAGCACTTTTCCTGAACAACAGTGCAAAAGGCCCAGCCACTCTAAGTGCTGGGGCAGATAACCTGCCCTCTCTAATTTCAGAAGATCCACCCTTTTTACACTCATGGGTTTTCTTGACACTAGAAGATCTCTTTGGTACAGAAATTGATTTCAATGGTTCTTATCAATTTGTCCCTTCTCTGTCCCTTTCAGTCCAGACTGGCATTAGTTTTGCTCATACAAATTATGCAAAAAGCTTGTCAGCTTTGCATGTATTTCACAGAGGTCCAAACCATTAGACAGAAGGACTTTCCATTGAAACTTCCTGCATAACTTCATTTACAATCCTGATTTCCACTGAAATGTCTGAGTGGTTCTATGTTGTTAAATCCTCATGTAAAGCCCTATTCTCCATGAACTTGCTTTCTGGAAGCTCAGGGAGGTTTCTGATAGAGCCACTTATGGACCTGGTCTCAGAGCACACTGTCTGAATAGGCTCAGAATTTTCTAAACTATCAGTAGTTGGCTTCTTTGTGCCCAGATGTTCAGTTCTCAGATTTTCCCTTTCCTCTTGCATTTCACTATAAGCTGCAAGAAGAAAGCAGGGTGAACCTTCCACACTTAGCTTGGAAATCTCCTTAGCTAAATATCCAGGTTCAGCACTTCTAAGTTCTGCCTTCCACCTGACATCAGAACACAATTTTGTCAAGTTTACTGCCACTTTAAAACAAGGATAACCTTTTCTCCAATTTTCAATAACACATTTATTATTTCCTTAAAGGCATAGCTGAAACTACCTTTAACATCCTTATTTCTACCAACATTCTGTTCATGATGAATTATGTATTCTCTAATATAAACTTTTTCTACAGGTCTCACTTATATTTGAGCTTTCACAATTCTTCTATCCTCTACCTATTGCCCAATTCCAAAGCCATTTCCACATTTTTGTCATTTGTTGCAGTAGGACCCCACTCTGTTTCCTGGACTGCTGAAGCAAATATCATGCAGTAGGTTGGCTTAAACAATGGAATTTTTTTTTAGCTCACTGCTTCTAGAATAAGAAAAAATTCGAAGTCAGGATGATGCATTCTTCCTGAAGACTGGCATTCTGGGTCTACATGGTGGTGAAACTTGGTCCTGGGCTCTTCTGTCACATGGCAATACAATTGTGACCTCTTCTGACCGTTCCCTTCTCTTCCAGATTCTTGCTTCCTATGGTTTTCTTTCTCTGTCTGAATTTCATTCTACTTATGAAGGACTCCAGTAATAGGATAAGACCCATCCTGATTGAGGCAGGTCACACCATAACTGAAGTAACGTCATCAAAAGTCCTGCTTATGGATTCATACCCACAGGAATGGATTAAGTTTAAGAATGTGTTTTTCTGGGGTACATACAGCTCCAAACAACCACACAAACTATTTTCACCAACTCTCTCTTCTTTAAATAGTAATCATTTTCCTTTAAAGTCAGATATACTGAATGATGAAATACTAGCTAACTTAATTTTTACCTGATTGTATTTAAATTAAAACACTGATATAATTGTTCTTTCACTAACTAACCAATCAATGAACATAAGTATCCAAGAAAAAAAAGAAGCAAAGAAAGCTTGTTTTATCAAATAGACTGAAGGCTATAAAAATGAAAGTAATCATAAATTCCTGATATAATATAATTAATAATTGAATTTAGTCGGCATTCAGAAACCAAATAATATAGCAACAGCTCTAACTTGCTATGAATACTTATGCTTCTACTGCCTGCAAAATTTAAGAGTAAAACAATTCTTTAATCCATGATTTACTTAAGAAATATTTTGTCCTTTTTTATTTATATAGATTTGCTCTTCCAATTGTATTGATACTTCTCTGTTCTTTATATAACTCCTCAGATGAGTGAACTGCAATGTCGGTGAAAGGGTTTGTGTTGAAGGAGAATTCAATTGAATGCATAATCAAAAACCATGAATAAAAATTTCATTGTAAATGAAGACCAAAGAAAGGCAGGGCAAAGGCACAAGAAATTTCAGGGCTTATACAAGCATAAACTTTCTATGCATTTCCAATTTAATTTTCTGTAAGTAATTTACTTTAAGCAGCAAACTATTACATGTAAGATTTTTAGTGAAAAAGCAGGAATGAAATTATGATTGAAATTATTAGCTGAAATTTGAAATTAAATAGTAATAGCCATGACTGAAAAGTGAGAAACAATAAAGAAAAAAAGGAGCACTGTAGATTTGGAGGATGTACGACTAACCAGTTATCAATATAGTTGAAAACTTGGTTGCTATAGCAAAGAGGCAAAAAAAAAAAAAAAATGGACAATTTGGGATTAATTCAGCAGGTGCAGAAACCAGTGAATGGTTTCAAGCAGCTGTTCTGTGCATGTCATTGGGAATTGATGTGGACTTCACAAACACACCTTAGAGAGGGATTGGGCCAATTGAATGAATGCTTTGCCTCCTTTTCACTCTATTCCTTCTTTTCTCCCATTGCCTCTTTAAGTAATAAGCCAACTACTTATGGCTGCATTTCAGACTGTATTGTTTACCTCTCTATTATTCACTTGTGGCGCTTGACTAACTTATGAATAATAATGGCTGTAGTGTTATACTGAAAATTAAAGAAAAGATTATGACATTGTATTTGTTGTTTCCATCTTACTTTCCAACAAAGAAAGGTAAGTTGGTTTTTCATTTCCAAGTTCAATTAATCTTGAGAATAACCTAAAAACCTAAATTATTTATGAGAAATGAACTGGAGGTAAAATGAGCATATTTTGGTTGGAATTTTTTACTTTTTCCTATCTTTTTTTCCCTCATTTCTTCCTTTCACTCCATTTTATTCTTCTCTTTGCACTCATTTATTTCTTTCTTTATCAATTCCTGCTCTCCCAAACAATTCAAGTGTCTTGTTTTATCACAAGGGTGAGGTGATTGCAGTCACAGGAAAAATGACTGGCACTTGGATATGGGATGGGGATGGCCAGGGATATAAGAGGGTCAGAGCTGATTGTTTATGCCATGTTTGTGAGTATTCCTTCTGTAGTGGATGTGAAGGAGAAGTGAAAAATACTTATATGAATTTTCTAACAGTTTAAGAAAAAGGTTAGCATTTGCAGCAAGAAAATTTTGATAGAATTAGAAAGGATAGAAAATGTATAAAAGTATTATGATAATGAGAGTTTCCATTAATAAATAGCAATTTAAATAATTGTACTTTATTTTAGAAAAAATATGTTCTTTCATATTATTTCCTTGGTAACAACATTAAACCCAACTATTATAGGCTAAATTTAACATTTCCTTGTAAGGAGCATAAATGCAATTATTTTCCTAAAATTATTATTGATTACATAAAATCATTTTATAAAAGGTCATTTAAAATTGGTAATACTCATTATTCAGAAGCATATTTTTTTGATTTGAATTGAAATGAACATTTCTTATTATGACATATATAGAATGAAATGTGAATTATTAAAATCTCATTTTTTAAAAGAAATGTTGAAAAATAAGCAGCCTGCTTGAAAAAGAATTTTATATTTATATATTATATATATTATGTATATAATATATATAATATATAAAATGAATTAGAATCCTGTTTCCCAAAGTTTTCAAGAAATTTTTATCCACAGACACTTGAAACTTTCTTCCTTTCTGTAGGAAATGTGTTAGAGATTACTAATAACCTACTGAAAATCCATTATGTACTTTATTTTTAGAAACAACAACAGTACATTGACAGAGGTAGAAATATGCTCAGCTATGAAGAAAAAAAACTTTACTTTTTGGCCTCCCTTTGAAAATACAAGTACTGGAAAAATATATTGCAAAGCCATTGGCTGAGTCTTTGAAGAAGAGTGTTTACTGAGCTGTCAGAACCCTTTTGCATTTTTCCTGTTTGCATATAATTAGGGTTAGTGGTTGGTACTCCAGTACTGATCTTGTCAAGCAGGAGATAACTTGAAGTACTAAAGATGGGAACAGAAAGATGGAAGGATTTTTATTTCAGGACCATCTTCCTAGGAGTCCAGCATTATTCAACACTGATACACAAACACATTTCAATTCCAATTCCAGTTCTAAGTACCTGCTTTCACATTTGTGTTTCTAGGAACAGATGTTTAGAAAATCCCACCATTTTTGATGTACTTATGACTCTCTCCTATTCCTCCACTTACCAGAAAGTTCTTATCAGGATTTCATATAGGTAACATGGGAAACAGTTAATTGAAAATCCCAGTGGCAGGGAGTGGGGCTATGGGAGTTAGGGAGAGTCTTTATATATATTGAAGTGAACTTGAAATTAAAATATATATTAATGAATAGAATGCTTAAAATACAAATAGTCATATTAAGAATAACTTTAAACAAAATGTTTACTTTAAATAAACATTTTAATATTCTTCATTGTCTATGGTAATTTCTTTTCTCTAAAAGTTTCATGTTTCTCTAATTTTCCCTTAATTTCTTAAAGAAAATATCATATTATATTTTAGCCAATGTAAAACATTCCTTTTAGGAGTAGGAGTGAATATTTATGGGACAGACCTTGGTGTTTATGAGCTGTACATAAAAACAAAAAAATATAAGAAATGAGACCGATAAGAGAAATGGGTATCTATTTGACAACAGAGTATTGCCCACCCATTAGGCTTCCTATTCAATTACATGATCAGCAAATTTTGCTTTAAACACATTCAAAATCACTATCTCCACCTCATTGGCAGGCACCCATAACTAATTTTTATTGGGAAAAGCTTTCTGCTTATTAACTGCAACCATTAGGCATTGTTCTGCTTCTGGAGAATATAGAAATATATGCTTCTCTATCCAGCTGACATATCACCCAGTATTTGATGATAATGTGTTCCTTTTTTTAAATTACTCCCATAAAGCATGTTTTCAAAATTTACCATCATCTATTACAGTTATTGCTGATAATTATAATAATAAAAAATTGTATGTAAGGAAATGAGCATATTTTATAGACATGAATACAGAGATGTATAGGAGTAAAATCACACAATGAGAGATACCTGCTTTCAAATGATAGCAATGAATGAATGAAGCAAATATGACACAAAGTTAATAACTGTTAATAAGTGATGGTCATATGGAGCTTTATTGAATTATTCCTTTTATTAATATATTAGAAAAAATAGTTTCTTTTTATGCATTGGAAGAATGATTTACAGGTAACAACAGTTCATTCAAGATACAATAAATTTTATTAAATAAAAAAATAAGTAAAATAATGAACACAGTAATTTATTACTCCAAAATTTTAACATTTTCCTTATTATTTGGCTCAGAAAATTACACAATATTGTAGATGTGGTCGGCTCAGTAAAAGGCGCTTGACGGGTGATATGATACTATTATTTCCCTTGTTCTCTATGCTCTTTCTATTAAAGGAGCCTAAATCTATCATTGCAGTTTTAAATACATTCGTCATTCTAGTAATTTACATTAAACTTTATCACTGTCTATAATACATATATGTACACATATATGTTTAAAATACATAATGCAGTCTGATGCTGAACCATTTACATTCATTTTCCACAGTGAACATTTAGTTACATAATTATGCTGTCCTTGTGCAGGTAAAATGATTATCTCTAAACTCAATTTGTTATTCTTTTTGCTACAGTCTATTGTTCTAGCTTGTTAGGATCACTTTTTATCCTAATGCTTTCATCAAAAATAATTTATTGTTTTTCTTAGCTTCTTTAGCTCTGAAAATCTGGTATATGTAACTTCTATGGTTTCATCCACCTTTTATATGTGAAAATATAAAGAGGTGCTAACTTCTAGTTAATGCAATGCACTACTCTTACAAACAGGCTCTTTTATAAAAAACAAAAATGACAAGATCCCTGAGGTAAAAAGATCTGGGACATGCCAACAAAAAGCTATTTAATAATAGGTTATTAACAATGAGTTTTATGATAATAAGTTATGACACAACAATGGTTTATTAAATATTGCCCCTTGAAAATATTATTTCAGATCTAAATAAGTAAAAATAATTTCATACAAAACACCCAAGCATTTACTGCACACCTGATGTAATATAATATTTCCAATATAGTGGGTGTTCTGATTCCACACGTTTGTGTTTTCCACCTTCTCCACCAGATTTGGTTTATATAATTTCCATGAATTTCTTTGTAGTTTTACCAAAAAAACTTTGTATCTCTAAACTTACTATATGTATATACTAGTTTTCTTATTTTAACATTTATGGTTGACTGCAGTCTACTTTCTTGCAGCTTGGTTGCATACATTTTTATTAAAATATTTCCTACACATATGCAAATAGGTAACATCAATGGCTCCCCTCTAGCCAAGGCTAGTCTAGTGCTGTTGGTGTTGAGCAACAAAGATCAATGAGGTGTCATTATCCCTTAAAAAGACCAACCAATGTTAATTTCATAACATGACTTACCTTCCATTCTGGAAATTGCAACATTTTATCCTGATTGTTTTAGCATGTATTCTGGTTACAGAATAGCATCTCTGACTGGAAGGGTTCACAGCATTCTATCAGAAGGATCACCGAAGTCTCATCTACTTAGATAACATCCCAAATAACATCTACTCAGACTAAGGGACCTACTTTATAGGAAATGTGGTATTGCAGTGGGTACATTACCATGGGATCAACTGATCCCAGCCCTTAAACCAAAAGTTTCCATCCTGAAAGAGCATTGGGATGGCATCTAAGTATGAGTCAGACACAGTCTTTTTGGAAATTACATCCTGTGAGGATGGAACACCGTCTTTTATGATGCAGTATATTCCTTAAATAAATGGGCATGGCATGGATCTGTTACTCCACATGTAGAAACAATGGGCCTGGGAACAAGGGGTTGAAATAAGAGTGGTCCTGCTCACAGGGAGTGAATCACCCTCAGTGCCCCACTTTAGAAATTGAAGTTTCAACAATTTTTGTCTCTGTGAACCTAAGCATCCTTGCTTCCCAGAAAACGAATGCTTTTACCAAGGAACATTAAAATTCCCACTGATATTAAAGCTATGCTTGTTACCTGGTCATTTTGGGCCCCTTATGCCAATAGAACAGAAGACACCAAAAGTTATTCTAGCAGGAGTCATTGACCTTAATTATCATGAGGTGGTAGAACTGGTGGTACATAATGAGTGCAGGTCAAATATGCTTAACACTCATGATATATAAGCAGCATCTCTTAGGACACCCACGCTCAGTTTTAAATAAATAAGCAATTAAAGCAATCTTGTATTGACAAGGTTATGGAATCTACAGTCTCATTGTTGAAGGTCTGTGTCACCTCGCCAGGCAATAGTCTTAGACCAGTTTAAGTGCTGCTAACTAAGGCATTAAGGTAATTGGGAATAGTTGGTAGAATTGACATCACTTATGACCTTGGGGTAAACTGCAGCACTAGGGTAAGGGCTGTAGTGTATTCCACTAAATCACAATTTTTCCAGAAATTGTATTGACCTGAAATCCTGGAGAAACTGCCTGGATGGTGCAAGCAGGATGAAAAGAGAAACGATCTGAGTAAGGCAAGGATGGATTATAGTGGACATTATTATCAAACACTGACGTTTAATAATCTGGTGTTGATTCAGAGCTTCTCCATATCCAGAGAATTGCCCAACCCAAGTAGAATCCTCCTCATGCAGTAGTTACCTATTCCTAAGAGACAGTCCACAGCCAGTGACTAGTAGACCCAGGGGCACAAAAGCCTGGTCCCTATGTCTTAAGAGGGAACCAAATATGGGTTTAATTCAGGCTCCAAATCCCCATGGGATCAGGTTAAAGCTTGCCCTATCCTGCTTCTTACTTTCTCCTCCTATGTCTATTCCTTCAATAAATCACTTCCTCAAGAATCCACATCTAAGATCCTGTTTCTAGGGTACCCATCTCAAGACACAGATATGCAATATTGTCAGTTTTTCTACTTATCTACAGTTTAGCATGTTAGTACCATTGTATAGTCTCAGCAAAATTTCTAAGTGTTTGAGTTGGGCTGCAACCTCAACAATATTAAGTATTCTCAAAATTTTTATCATTACTATTGGTGCCATGCTAGAAACATTTACTTTAAATTCAGGAAGGAGGTAAAAATGACCAATTTAACAGCTTTCATTAAAAATCTACTGAAATTCTATTCAGTACATTCAGCAAAGAAAATATAAAATTATAACGCTTGAAAAGAAAAATAAAGGTTATAATCATTGTTGTAATGTTAGAAAAGGGAGAAGAGAAAGAATAATTATTTGGAAACATTACAATAACCCTGAAAATTCAAGAAACTCTACAGATCACAAAAGTAGCTTCAGAAAGTTCAAGGTTCTGAGGGATATTATGTACATTTTAAGTTCATTTCTATTTACCAGAAGCATATATATTTAAAAAATGTAAGAACTAAAATGGTGAAACCTTAGCTTTTAGAAGGATGAGGGCTCATATTCCATGCAGATGGACTATCAAGAACAAGGTCCTGATGTCTGGAGGAGTGTAAGTACATGGAGAATTTTGGTGATTCATGGCATTCTTTTCACAGGTACATACCCTAATGAAAAATACAAAATCCTGATTTTTCTCTTAGCTGCTATCTAATTAATCCTCCTATCTCTTTTCTCTCTCTTTTTCTATTTTTCCTGCTAAGCACTTATTCCTATGGTTAATTTCCTATTTTTATATTTTCTACCACTTTTATGACTCTATGATTCCCTTTAGTCAATTTCTTTTGAATAAATCTAGTGGCCACATCCTTTATCTCAAATCTAATATCTAAATTAGGCAGAATTATGTAATTTTCAGCAATTCTAATCTTTAAATTGTACAAAATCTTGTATTGTCAAGCATCTATTCCTTGAAATTCTGACTTCAATTTTTATCATAGAATGTTTTACTTATTCTCCTACTGCACAGGAAAAGGAGGAATGCAATTATGAGGAACGAAACCTGGGCAGTTTCATCACTCTGTAACTTATCAACATTGTTTTTCTGAATTCTAGGCTCTCTATGTTGTGCATATTATCTACCAATTGAGTGATTGACCTTAGCCAGATGTTAGGCTAAGCATGCATCCTCTCCTAGCTTACATGATCATTAATTTTCCTACTAAATGTGACTGTCTTTTACCGATATGCTAGTTCTTCTCTTTGACCAGTTTTAAATATTTGTTGAACAAACACATAGTTATTATCTCTATATCTCCCTCTTTTATTTCAGACTGAAGACTGCTGATATAATAAAATTTGTAATCCATTACTTTCTTCCTATTATTCTCCTCTATACATAATTTTACTCAATTATTTAATTAATTAAATCCAAGCATCTTTTTCCAGCTTTCATAAATTAGTATATTATGTTTTTATTATACTTGAGCAATATTTCCCAGTAGTCCTCAAGAAATAATTCAGTTAGTTCCATTTTCACCAATGATAAAACCAGGATTTTATTCATTCTATTTACCTTCTTTCTTTTGGATTATACACCAAATATCTTTCTCTTCTATAAAGAATTTTCTGGTTATTAAATCTAACACATTGATCTTTGAAGTATGTGACATTTAAAACCACAGTCAAATATTTTATTTCAATTATTTCATATGTCTTTATTCTTTTCTTGCTATCTATTCTCTTTTTTAAATAAATACGTATTACTTCTTTTATACTCTCTTCAACCTTAAAAATAATGTATGTATGGTACACACTCAGTGACTGCTTTTTGAGTAACTGGTTGAATCATTACTCTGGATCTTATTTCCTTAATCCTAGATAAAAAAAAATAAAATACAAGTTTTTTAATTTTATTTTTTCAGCTTCATATTGGAAAATAGCTGTGGTCAGAGTATTTGTGGTAACAGTCATGAGGTCTGGCATCAAATGGCTTGGTTTTGGATCTTGTTTTTGTGGATTATTAAATATATGACATTAAGGAAGTTACCGTATCTTGGTATCCATTTCCTCTTCTTTATGACCCAACTCATTGCTAGAAATAATAATTGCATTTATAGAGCACTTAATATACACAAGAAATTCTCCTAACAGTGGAAGTCTTAAATATGGTATGATTTATTAAGAAATTTGTGATGCTAAGACTTTTAACTTGTAATTAGCATTCTATCAAAATTCTTAGTGGATCAGTATAAAAATAAAGATGTATAATATGTGCAGTGAACTCTTTTTAAATAACCAGGGCTGTGGATCAGAATTAAAATATTGAACAATGAAAATGGGTAGTCTTGTTACCTAATTCTAAAAGTCTAGTATAAGCCACTATAGAATGAGAGAAGGTTACATTATTTAGACACCACAATTTAGAAAACAGACTATGAAGAGTTTTACATTCCCACTTCTGGCCAAACTCCAGAATCAATTTACACATTATAAGATTGGTAGTTTGAATCCAACCCAGACCCATATTTTGACAATTTCTGTGCACTACATATAATTTGCTAAATCTATTTGTACTACAGTTAACTGTTTAAAGCCTGGATAGAAAATTTGTCAGCAAAAATTTATAGAGTAAGTATTTTTTCAGGCTTTAATAAACAAGACTTGAACAAGTGTACACGTTTTAAGAACATCATGGCTACAAAATGTTGATTATAGGATCTCAATAATAAGACAAGTTGAGAAGGAATCATAAAGCAGGTGGTTCACAATTAATCATTAAATACATAGTATATAACAGCAATTCATTCTGAATGGTAGGTAGGATGCAGAATGTCTTGATAAACTTTATATGCATCTGGTGCCCCATTTAGAGCCATCTAGTTCTTTACTTCATAACATTTTATCCTCAGAGTATTTGTAGGCACCCAGGATGAGGTAAGTGGAAAGGAAAACAAAAATCCCTATAGGTAACAAAATGTTTTAATTAGGAAAACACTTGGGAAATAATTTTAAAATAAAATCGATGTCTATGGTAAAATCAGTGGCTTTATATTTATTCTTTTTTGTTTTTTTTTGTAAGAAGACAGAGATGCTTTATTATATGGCTTATTCAGCCATCAGTGATGAAATCCTATGCCCATGCAAAGGTACAGGAACATTGCTATCATACATGATGGACAATTCCCTCTTTACTATGCAATCAGGTAGACAGGGCAATGTGTGGGTGCTTGGCTTCCCTGCCCTTGATAGGCTCTGAGATCCCAACTAGCAAGCTGGAGGAAGGAATGTTCAGGCATCGGTAAGCTCCATGTTCTGCAGCCAGCCTTCCAGGGTGACATCACCTGTAGCCACTTTCTTTTTGCTGTCCTCATGCTGCTTCTTCTGATTCTTTGATGGCTCCTGGAAGATGGCACAGCCTTCACAAAGGGGATCAGTACTTGGAGACCTGGAGACATGAACTCTTCTGACTTCTCAGGCAGGGTAATGCCCTTCTCTGTCTGGTAGTTCCCCAGGATGGCACAGATGATATGAGTAGGGGCACACATTGTAGCATTGAGCATATGGACAAACTCCAATTGGTCCATTATCTTCCTTGTCTGCCTGTAGTGGATTCGGAGCCAGCAACCCTGATAGTTGGTGCAGTTAGAACAGTTGACCAACTTTCGGAAGGCTTCCAAAGATGGATACCAGGCCTTCAGGGCAAGCTTCTTACTGGCAGTATGACTCAAAGAGCCTGAGATTGTGGTAGGGGATCCCCAAAGACTGGTAGAACTCCTCTGTGGTGGTAGTCATCTGTTCAAACATCTCTCATGACTTGTTGCCATGTGGTGATGAATAGACAATCTGTTCAATCTTCTCAAACTGATGGACTCAAAAGATGTCCCGGGTGTTGTGGCCATGGGAGCCCACCTCCTGGCAAAAGCAAGTGGACACGCCAGCATACTTGATGGGCAGATCTTTTGGCTATAGCCAAAAAGGCCAGCAGATTAGACTAGTAAAAACTGTTTTTTAACAAATGGCTGACATTATTCACAGAGGGAAACCATGCATATAGTTCTTTATCAAAAATTGAGCACACATGCTATCTATGACTGTTTAATAAACATATTCTGAATGCCTATTATTCACTAAAATTTAGTTTGTTAAAAAAAGCATTTGTAAGAAGGCAAGAAATGAATTCCATGATGGGCCTTGATAAATTAGCAGATTTTTAAAATTAATAATTTTTTTTTTGTTTTTAAAGAAGCTTTAGATTACATAAATGCTACATAAAAAATAAAGGGTATTTCCATATGTCCCACAGCCTCTCTATCCCACACTATCCCACATGAATATCCTTCATCTTTCATTAGTGTGGCACATTTGTTATAATTGATTAACACATATTGAAGCATTGCTACTAATCATGGTCTATAGTTTACATTATAGTTTACACTTTGCCCTGCACAATTTTATAGGTTTTGAAAAAATGTATAACGGCCTGTATCTATCATTGCAATGTCATGTAGGACAATTCCAATGTCCCAAAAATGTTCCATGTCACACCCATTCTTCCACCTCCTTCTCCTCAGAACCTCTGGAGGACACTATCTTTATATCAATGAGATAACTTCTGCCATTGCTAGACTAATAATAAATCTAATTTAGTCCATCGTTCATTCCCCAATCTGGAGGTTTTGGGAGGGTGATGCCCGCTCTGTTTCTGATTGAAAGGGGACTTAGATCCCATGGGGCAGATAGATGTAACTGTCTTGCTTGCAGTTGTAGATACTCTCTGTTTTTGGGGATGGGTGTTGTCCATCATCATCCTTTTGTTAGTTATCCTGGGCGAGTCCAATGAACTAGAGAGTAGGTGTTGGCTGAAACACTGCTGAGATTCAGGGCTCAACTGGCATATGAACAGAATGAAGATTTAAGTCTCTGAGACACATATTTAACAAGTATAGTGCTAATTATAGGTTCAAATAATAGGAGCAGAAGAGCCATGTGTAGGGAAATTATAAATGGGTCTGACTCTGTTACATTAAGGAGCATAAATTCCAAAGTAAGGTCCACTGACAGGGTGCAGAATTACTGAGCCTGTCTGCCCTGCTTATAGTGTCTAGATGTCTCTGGAGCCCTCAGGAGACCCACTGTTTGAGGCATTGTTTACTGTAGCAGTCAATGAGATACTGCTGAGATATGCATAAGCATAACCTCTGAAATGACCTCCCAACTTACTTTTGTTAGATCCGGTTCAATGAGGCCGGGAGACAGACCAAAGTTCAGGCAGAGAAGTTTATTAGATCACTGGCATGGAAGGGTCTGAAGTGAGACTTTAGCCTGCTATGTACAGCAAAGAGGTACTTTATATATTCTCCGGCATGGAAAAGTACTGCTTGGCTTGGGGCTGACTAAAGGGTGGGGGGTATAGGGGAGGATGTGGGAGGAGGACCCGGGGCCTGTTTAAGGATGCCGTTCTCTGAGAGACAGGATGTTTGTTGTCTTGTGTTTGGGTGTTTAGGGAAAGGAGAGAAACAGGTGTGGGTGGCTGCCTTCAGGTGAGCAAGAGTACGGGGTCATTTCTGGTTGGGACTGCTTGACTTACATTCCCAACTCTTTTTATTGACAGAGAGCTACAGGGAGTGGAGCCGGGGGGCGGGGGGCGGCAGGAAGAATAGGGCCGTCGGTTTTCTGGTTGCTCCCTGTTGGACAGGGGATTTGTGGGGTTCATTCTCTCTCAGGGCCACAGTAGGAGCTGGGGATTTGTGTGCTGGGTGTTAGTGGCATATAGCTGACTCTTTTCATGAGCAGAACGTTGTTTACATGACTTTCAGTGAAGCAGCGAATCGAGGTCTGAATAAACCCGGAAAAGAGGCGGAGAAGACATGGGTCAAAAAGGAGTAAGGTGATTACTGCTACGAGGAACGGGACAAAGGGCGTAAGAAGAGATAAGAGCCATGAGCTCCAAGCAGAAGTGGGAATGTGATTTTAGAGTTCTTTTCGTATTTTCTGAATTTGTTTTATGATTGTCTGGACTTGCTCTGAATTGTTGACATAATAGCAATATATTTTTCCAAGAAGGAGCAAGTGATTTTTGGGCAGCAGTGAGAGCGATTAGTGCCCTTCTGTTTCGTCTGACCCCTTTGTCTAGAGACTGTTGTGCATCGAACGCTTGTGGCTGTGTGGTGATTTTTTTCATATAGTTTGGCAAGACTCTTTTTTGCTTCTTGGTTGGCTTTATTGTTTTCCTGTGCAATTTGGGTGTTTAGCTTTTGGTCTTTTACAATGCATGATTGCTGCCTGTTTGGGTAAGGTGGCAGCTTGGAGGGTTTCATGATTAAATCCTGATTAATAATGGAAGAACTCTTGGTAGTCAGGGGCCTTCTCTCTCTTCCTAAGGAGTCATGCGAGTGTATAATTTGGAATGTGTACTTTGAGTTGGTGTATACATTGACAGATAGATTTTGGGCCAGTGTCAGGGCTCCAGTGAGTGTTACTAATTCAGCCTGCTGGGAGGTGATATCTGGAGGCAACGGTTTCGACTCAAGGACTTTGTGTTGAGTGACTATAGCATACTCTGCACCAGTGGTGGTGTTATTTTTGTAGAAGCTGCCATCAATAAACCAGTTTGGAGCAGGCTCAGGTAGGGGACTTTGGAGGATGTTGGGAAATAGGTTGGTGAAGTGATTCAGTACTTTCAGCAGTCATGGTCATGATTGGCAGCTTTTGTGGGTTTAGGTAGAAGGGTGGCAGGGTTTAGGGAGGGGCACCTATGTAGAGAGACAATCGGGTTTTGTAGAAGGAAGGCATGTATTGCTTGCAAATGTGTACTGGAAATGATGGAAAGGGCTCCATGTGATAGTAATGAGGAGAGTGAATGAGACGTGCAGACCTCAATGGTTTGAGCAGGAGTGAGCTTAAGTGTTTTTTGGACTGGTAAGTCTGCTGCTGTCAGCGATTTGAGACAGTGGGGCCACCCTGTAATGGTGTTGTCTAATTGTTTTGACAATTAAGCGAGATATGGCTCGACATTTGGGTTCACATTCTTGGACTAAAAGTCCAAGGGCATATCCTCCTCTTGTGTTAACATATAAAAGGAAGGGTTTATTTGGGTTTGGTAGTGCAAGAGCCAGGGCTGAGGATAAAGATTTTTGCAGATGTTTAAATGAATTGTGGATGGAAATTTGTTGGGGATAGGTTCACTTAGTTGTCCGGATGTTGTCTGATAAAGAGATCTGGTAATTAACCCCAACTTAAGAATTCAGAATTAGAAGAAGTTGGCAAGTTCTAAGAAAGAAGGTAGCTCTGATTTGGTTGTTGGTACCTGGGCTCCAGAGATAAGTTTTTTGTGCTTTTGAGTTAAGCTTTGGTGAGTAGGGTTTAGGTGCAGCCCACAGTAAGTGACTTCAGGTTTAAAGAGTTCAGTATCCCTCACTCGTGAGAAAATTGAGAAGGATGATAGTGTTTCTGGTATGTATTTCTAGTGAGGGACTACATAGAAGAAGGTCACTCATGCACTGAAGGAGAGTACTGTGACTTAAAGGTAGGGTGGCGAGATCATGTGCTAAATCTTGTTCAAATAGTTGGGGCTATTGTGGAACTCTTGTGGTAGAACAGTTCATGTGTTCATGTGTATTGCTGTGAAACTTTGGTTGTGGGATCTGTTTATGTGAAAACGAAAAGATTTTGAGAAGAGTGATTGAGGAGAATAGTGTAGAAGGCATCTTAAATGTTTAGCACTGTGAAGTGGGAAGTATTTGGTGGGATTTGGGAGAGCAGGATATATGGGTTGGGAACAACAGGGGTGAGCCATAGTGTGGCTGTGTTGGCTGCTCGAAAATCTTGGACCAGGCCATAAGAGTCATTGGGATTTTTGACTGTGAGCATTGGGTAGTTCACTAGAGATTTAGTTGGTATTATTAGACCAGCAGTGAGTTTATTGATTATGGGTTGCAACCCGAGTTGGGCTTGGAAAGACAAAAAAGTACTGGGGTTTATTTAGAAAGTGGCTTGGGTTGAGGAGAGTAACTTTAACAGGGGTATGGTGCCTATTCCATGTCCCAAACTGTCAGCATGACCTGGTTCTGAAGGACTGAAGGGAGAGGTAAAGATGTGGGTATCAGCATTTGTAAGAGGAAAATGGTTTCTGATGTTGTGTGCTAGAGTGCATGCAGATTGATGGTGGCATGCAATTTGGCTAGTAGGTCTTGGCTTATTAGAGGAGTGGGGCAGGTGGGTATAAGGAGGAAAGAATATGTGAGGAATATTGTTTCAATGAGGCATGTAATTGGTTGTGTCTGTAAGGGATTGGTTTTTTGGCTGTTAATTCTCACAAGAGAGACTGAGGAGAGGACTAAAGGTCCAGCATGTTCGGGTAAGACCGAGTATGTGACCACTGTGTCTAATAAAAATGAGATCGGTTTACCTGCCACCTTTATGATTACCCTAGTTTTGGCTTCAATGATGGGAATAGTGGGGGCCTCCGAGCCCAGGCGTTGTCAGCCTTCAGTGGCAGGGCCCATAAGTCTGGGAGGGACAATCCCAGCTCTGGATTTGGGGCTGACTTTTGGCCAGACTGTCTCAAGTTGGTGGCCAGAGGACAGTCTGACTTCAGTGCCCCTTTACCTGGCACACAGGACAGGGACCCGACAGAGCTCTGGGATTAGGGCAAGCTCTTGCCTACTGTCCTTCCTTGCCTCACTTGAAGCAAGGGCCTGGCAGCTCTGGTGCTGTATCGGTAGTCTTCTTTTGACTGTCTCGGATGGCAGCTGTAATTAAATGGTATTTAGCCTGATCTCTTTAATTTTTGTTGTTTCATTTCCTTGTCTCTTTTGCTAAAGACTCTGAAGGCCGCTTTAATTAAGTCCCTTTGAGAGGTTTGTGGGCCATTTTCTAGTTTTTGTAGTTTCTTTTTGATACCCGAGCTGGACCATGAAATGAAGTGAGTGTGCAAATATAGTTTTCTGGCCTCAGATTTGGGATCTAGGTTGATATATTTTAAGATAGCTTCTGTAAGTCGGCTTATGAAGGCAGCCACATTTTCATCAGTTTTTTGGGTAATTTCCTGGATTTCGTCATAGTTAATTGCCTTTAGAAATGCCTTTTTGAGGCCCTCTGTGATACTTGTGAGAAAGTGGGTGAAGCGACCTAGATCTAGGGAGTTGGGCAGATAATTCCAATCGGGATTGGAAGGGGGAACAGCTTGGGGTCTGGATGGGTATTGGGTTGGGTTTTGTGTATGAAGGGCATCAGCAAAGGCTGTGGCTGAGGTTCAGATGCGGGTTTTTTTCTCTGGGGTAGTGGAGGAGGAAATAATGATGTAGACATCTTGGTGTGTGAGGTTGTATGATTGATATTTTGGAATTCTTAGGAGCTTTTTGATGTGGGAGAGATCGGATAGAGAGAAGGGGACATATACTGTGAATATTTCTTCCACCTTGGCTATTTCTCATAGTGGTAGTACAGGGACAAGGGGAGCTGTTGGTGGGCTTACGGTATTCTGTTGTGGTCCCTGTGTTTGAGAACTGGTGATAGAGCAGGTGATAGGAGGGGAGTTGGGAGGGGGGGATATAATCTGTGGTTTAGGAACATATAGTTTTATATAGACAGTTATACTCTATATCTTATTATCTTTATGACCTTGACAAATAATTTACATTCTCTGAGTATCAGTGTTTTTTTTTAAACTGTCAAATAGGGTTAATCATTTCTATTTCATATAACAGTTTTGCTGATTGAATTCAATGAGATGCCTTATACAAAACTTATCACATGTCCCTGCACACAAGAGATAGTTCATAAACTAGAGTTTTGATTAAAGTAATAGATTGCCTATTTGTTTGGATTTAACGATACAT